>PGFW01002562.1:4177-16818 GCA_003123925.1 Haematobia irritans
TTTCTTTTGTTGCAAAAACAAAGTTGTTCAAGAGTTTTCCTAGTGGTGAAGAAGTATATTTATTCTGTTTTGAAATTGGATAAAAAGTGATTTTTTTCTCATTCCTTGTTTTATTCTTAGGGGAAATCAATACGATAAGACATTTCCATGTTTGCATGTGTTTTGTATAAGCACCATTACCGGTTCTACATTGTTAATGTTTTGCTAAACTTAAAGTAAAGTATACGACGTCTCTCTTGAGGGCCATAGAAATGGGAATAGTATTCTACTTGCATTATTCTCTATACCGTGCGAATTGAATATTTCTTTTTTATTTCCCAAATGTTCTTTTTGCATAAGATTTATAAAAAAATAACAATTTACTTGTGTTCTACATAGTGCACTTAAAAAAATATTATCGTGAGACCAAAGATTTCATGTCCTTAAACTACAAATCCGAATTTTGCTTAGCATAGAAGATTATAAAGTTTTCGCATTTCTCAGATTATAAGTTTTTTTTCTGGTCCAAAAATCGATAAACTCTTCAATGAAGTCATTTTGTCCTTATGATTCGACTTGAAACTGCGTATCCCAAAATCAAAGAAAATTTTGATAACGCTGAAAAAATCTTGAATTCAAAATTAACATGATTTTAAGAGGACTCTGATAGTTAGTGTAGAAAACACTGAAAATTAATAAATAAAACTTGGTTCCTAGAACAAGTACGGAAACTTAAATTTAAAAGAGAATTGTGTCTTAAATTATCCTTACTTTCATTCACCGCTTCTTTGGCTCGGAATCAATAGCAAAATCATCAGTGTAAAGACAAAATCTTTGGAACCGGGCCTGTTTTTTTTTTTTTCAGTGGAGTTTGCATTATATTTGTGTGATAAAAAATAGTTATGATCCGATGGTCACCTATAATGTGTGGAGTACACCGAGAAGAAACATGATTTCCAATCATATTCGAAGAGCAAAATATATGATAGGAGCTATTTATGCGGCGACCATGTAACATTTTCACCTGCAACCATGTTGGCGCAGTGAACATGGTTCTAAGAAAAATAAAACTGTCCTCATCTAAAATGTTATTATATTGATAAAAATAATTTTGTTTGAATCAAAAGACAATGGTCACGATCTAAAATGTTATGGTATTTCTCAAAAAATGTTTTTCTTCCAGTTAAGAACAGGTCCAACCTAAAATTTTGATTTTATGAAAAACTTTTTTTTCGTCGTCGAAAAAAGGACGCCAGTTGAGAAAAAAAACACCAATTAATTTTATTTATTTGTTTTTATTTATTTATAACTTACATTGATTTATTTGTATTTATAATGTCGTGCAAGCAAATCACATATTTTACACACTCTATTTTGGTTCAATTTTCAACAATAAGTAATCATTCATATTTACTTCGTGCCCATCAAAATTTAAAAATCAGGCATCGTGATAATGCAATAAAAAATAAATTATAACCATAAGCAAAATGCAGACAAAAACCAGGTAGATTTTTTTTCAATTACACTTTCCTTTTTTGTGTTCACATAAACCAGTGCCTCTTCTGAATAAAAAACACAAAACACATAATTCCGCTATTCTCCGTCCACACAGCAAACATCAACAGCGACTGACGCGCAAATAAAATCGTGTGTACCTACTCAATGTTTTTATAAAATTATTTTCTCTGCAAAATTAAATGGTCACGAAAAATATACATGGTCTTTGGCATGTAATGGTTCTAGACATGTTATACTAACCTATAAAAATACTTTTCTCTGCAAAAAAGTTAAAAAAATTGAATGGTCAGGTACATGATTTTCCCGACCATCGTAATGGTCCTCAAATCTATCATTTAAATAATAGAACATCTTGCGGCATTTGAGAACCATTTAAATGCTTATTGCCATCATATATTTGTCTCCGCTCGAAATTATTTTTTTTAAAAACAAAATACTGGTTTTCGCGACAATTACAACTCTAGATAAGCATTAAATGTATGCGGCAACCATGTCCAACATATTTTTTCTGTGCGTGTAAGGTTAACCCCTTTCCTCCGAAGTTCAATCCAGAGTATGGAAAACGCTTTCAGCAATGATTGCGACTTTCTGATTAAATCAGTCTTGAATGTAAGAAATTTTTTTGTTGTTCTTCGTTAAAACTTTAAAAAACTAATGATACAAGGTTTTTGTATGTACAACAATGCATAAACATTCGCTGTCAAAATTTATTTCTTTTCAATTAGTATGATTTCCCGCTTTTATATAAAACGGATAAAACTTATTTTTGAAAGCTTAATTTTATTTTTTAAATTATCAGCGAATATTCCCGTCCAATATTGAAAACTTTTTTTTGCACAAAAATTGTTCGTTCTCGCCTAGTTTTTTTTTTCACCATGCAAATTTAAAAATACGTCCAACTTTCATCATTCATAGTATTTCGATGACGAGTTATGGATATTGATTTCAAATTTTGCCATTCCTATGATCAATTTCACTTATTTCTATTCGATTTATTCCTTGTGCTTTAATAATCGATCTAATGGATTTTTGATACTTCATTGTCTGTCGTTTTGGTCCTTTGTTCTTCATTTGAGTTTTGATGATGATGGGTTTGATTACACAATAAAGTGAAACGCGAAATGAAACTCCATCACCATCATTGGAGCAGCAGCAGCAGCAACTATACCAGCCTTTCATCAAAACCATCTATGTACGTAGATAGACGATGGTGCTATGTTTATTGTTCGAGCCAGTGGGGTTGACCCACTTTATTGGAGCCAAACAATTATGCCAGTACATGATTGTGAGAAATGGTTAGTTATGGTTCAATGGTACGGGGAGGGGGGAGCTTTTGTTAACAAACAGCATTTACAGATGCCACCCCATCTCCTTTCTCGATTGATTGTCCTTAGGCTTTCGCAATTAATATTTTCTTTGAAATTGCCAACTAGATAAATCAAGAAAGTAAAATATCCGTAGTTATTATAATCGTGTACATATATTGATTGATTTTTTTAAAGGTGTCGTTGATCAATTTTTTAATATTTCATAAAGGGATATTTTTGTATCTCCATTGCTGAAGGTCTTCCTGTTTTATTTTCGCCCCTGACTAAAAAAACTTCTATTGATTGCAATCAGTTTACTAAAAATCTCCAAAGCGTTTCTGCATATTATGTGCAAACCCGAAGTTCAAAGTCAAAAACGTTTTAATGAAGACATTTCATTGCAGTAATCATCAGTAACGCACGTTTAGCATGTCACGCAGTTCATACAGCGTTCGCATTGCGAGAAGGTTGTAGACCATCTGATGGCACTAATGAATGGTGCTCCACTAGCATACACGTTTAAAGCAAGTTGGAACGGAAGTTTACCACGGGGAAAAAAATTCATATTACACAAATTATTCACTAAAATAAAATCATAATATGTTGTAATGGGTGGCTGTAAGGATTGCAACAACTAGGTTACTATCATTCTCGGACGCTCTTCTGACAGCTGACAGATTATTCCACTGACATTCATTTTATTTTAAACAGCTCAAACGCATTTTTCAGAAGAGAGATAGGTTCACGATTAGGTCGGCACGCCCCACATGTATCCAAGCTCACTTAATATTCCAGTCCATTGTGAACCACATCATGTGAACTCTCTCTTATCACTGGAGTGCTGCCCGATGCCATGTTAAGCTCAACTGACAAGGGACCTCCTTTTTATCAGCCGAGTCCGAAATTACGAGGAGCGGTAAATAATTAAAAAAAATACAATTCATTTCTTTGTAAAATATGGGTGTTGGAATGTCAGAACGCACTGGGTTTTACAGGATGAGAGAAATGTTTTTAAGCTTATTTTAAAAAGAAATCTTCATCGATTACATCTGCAGTATTATGACAATTAGCTATCTTCTACTTTCTTCTTGTTCTGTGCAACATTATGTTGCCATAACATTAGTCAATTCTAAATTAGCAGGGGATGATGATAAATCGGTGGCCTGGTGTATCTCTACAATTGACGCTGAATGGAATGCTATTGTTTCTGATGGCTGAAGCGATTATGGTACTGTTGTAATATGCGAGAGTTTCCAACGGGCACCGGTCGCCGATTAGGAAAACTCCAGAAGACATTCCTTAGGGGTAAAATTTCACCCGGCCATTCTTCGCCAGCAAAATCCATTTAACAACATCACCTGGTAAACATTCCTCCAATCAACTTCATTTCTCTGCCGTATTTTACGGTTCAATGTCTTGTAATATCTGGACCAGACTTAAGTCCCACGGTCTTAGCTTCCTGTAAAGCCATTGTAGTTGGTGGGACAACAACATTCGATCCAGCTGCTGGTGATACTATTGTGGATTGATTTGTGAACAACCATTGCATTTCAGTATTGCATTTTGTATTACAACGGCAGCAACGTCGATATTGCATTTTGAAGAATAGTTAATAGTGGCTAATGTTGGAGTATCGTATTTTGCTGCCACCCCAATGGGGACTCACTAACTTGGGCGGGTCGTTGTTATTTGGTCTCGGTGTTTGCAATACAATATTTGCGGTCACAAGCCACTGTTGGTCGTGGGCAGGTGTTGGAGGGTGCTATGTTGGCAGTTGTTCACTGTAGCTTAGATAGTAGGCTGCAATTGTGAGTGTCAGGGATGTGAGGGCAGATGCTACTGTGGCAGAAACGGCTAACAGAACCAGATGCTGTTATATATGTTATATCACATAAGCACCTCCGTTATTTTATTTCGTCAATCATAATTGCGTTTTAAATAACAAGGCGAACCACTTCTTGTTATTCTAATTTAACACAAATCATGTGAATAAATCATTATTCTTAATTCACATTACAAATGGGCCATGTTTTGAAACTAACTAATCTCAACATATGGAAGATTTAAAGCCGACCTAATTAGGGACTTATGCACTTTATGTCAGTTTTTTCAACTCGGAAAAAAAAACAAAGTACCACAAATGAAAAATATTTCGGTAGTTTTCGCATTTTTGAGTTTTGTATGGGATTTGCTTCGGAAACCGAACATAGTACCTACCTTTTAGCGAAATAACTATCTTTTCAAGACATTTCATTATCCATATTTATTAACTAAAATTATAGAGCTAGATGTGCTGGTGTTTCCACAAAATTTAAGAATTGCTCTTGTAACAATAGTGATGGGCAGTACTTTCATGCATAGTGATGGCAAACTACTTCACAGGTTGGCGATTGTTTGCAGTGTCACTTACAGAGTACTGTAGGTAGCGATGAGGATGAAATTTAAATGGCTGGCAGGGTAGTTGATTTTGAATAAAACACAAACTATTTAGAATATCTGTAAACTTTTTTTTTATTATTCATGAATATATTGGTTACTCAACTATGTATGGATACAAAATATCGGGGCTTAACATCCCTGGCCAACCATTTTTGAATTTGGTGGCGCTTCTAGAGAATCCCCCTCGTCGAAAACAGTCGTATACGATTATCAAACTCCTCGGGAAAAAGCGCCGTCACTATTTGGAGAAGTTTACCACGCCAAGTTCTAGAAACGAAGCTATCGCATGAGTGCAAAATTTATTAGGAGCCTTCTGGATACATTTAGAGGAGCGGCCAATAAGAAGCCCCTTCAAACCAATTCAGACAGCATTTTAAGATAGTTGGTAAAAGAATCATTGTTGAGTAAAACACGATTGTTTAGATGTTTATTAATTTTATGAACACATTTATAAGTTCTCACGTAAATATACATTTATACGACTTCACATCACCATAACACACCTTTCCTATACATCTAATAGAGATTGATGTTGAGTTACAAGTTGTAATTTAAATGTAGCTCTTCTATCAGCCGTACTTTATTTCCCAATAGGAGCAGCGTGTCTGGAAAAAATTATCTTGAAAAATATACTATTATTCATTTGGAAAGTCCACAAAATTGTTCCACCAGATAACCTCTCACATTTTAAGCGTAATCTATGGTTTTCAGAAACTTGGTATTTTCGTTTTATTTAAATCAAAACTATAACCAAGGCTGGTTGCGCTGTGCCGTTTTCATGCAAAAAATTTGAAATGCTCTTCTACACAGTAGTGATGGCAAAATACTTTCATGTCGCATTTTGTACTTTTCCTTGATTGCTTCACCATCACAGTTTCGCCGATGTCTGTGGTGACATTTACGAGTCTGTTGGTAGCGTATGGAGGATGAAATGGACACGTTGAAATGCTTGCAGGATGAGGCGCCGCGAACCTCCGGTGGCACACCTTCCATCCGATTGGTCCAAATTTTCGATGACGCTGAGCATAATGGAGGTTCGTATGCGTAATGTGCCGAATCTTATCTCACTCTTTAGTCTTGAATTGTTGCCTGGCTTATCGACGACACCTGTTTCTTTCAATAAACCCCAAGAAA
The DNA here is from genome assembly GCA_003123925.1 of Haematobia irritans. Lineage (NCBI taxonomy): Eukaryota > Metazoa > Arthropoda > Insecta > Diptera > Muscidae > Haematobia > Haematobia irritans. Next base: position 10,555 of record PGFW01002562.1, read on the forward strand.
AAAAGTCCCACTTGGCGGCCATTGACGACTTGCCACTTACGTGAGATAACACGGCACTTTGAATTTGTTGCGCAAAGAGCCATCGTTTCGTTAGCTGTTGTGGGCAAGTGGCCGTCCTTGCTGAAACCATATCGTCCACATCTCACGTATCTTTCCAATCGCCATGAAAAAGTTCGTTATCATCTATCACGATAGCGACAACCACTCACAGTACTGCCTGACCGGCCTCATTTTGGAAACAAATACGTGGCCGATGATGCGCCTTGGTATTCTCATTCTCGCCCAAATGCGGCAAATTGTTTATTGACGAATCCACTGAGGTGAAAATGCTGCTCATCACTGAAGGATGATTTTTCGAAATTGATGTACCCTGCAACATTTTGGAATTTGACGACCCACTTCGAGATCCTCCACCACGTCGAACCAATTCGTATACGATTATCAAAAAACTTGTCGGAAAAGCGCGCGCATCACTATGAGAGAAGTGTTTACACGCAAAAGGTTACTCAAAAACGTTTCGCAATGAGTGCAATCTACTTAGGTGCCTTTATAGATCAATTTCAGCACGTCACGCCAATTAAGGGACCTCCAAACAATCAAAAAAAGGTGCATTTTAAAGATAGTTGTAAAATTTCTTGGGTTGGTCGAATAAAAGCACGTTTTTGTTAATAGATATTTTATTAATTTGTGTAAAACAATTTACAATCGTTAAATAATATAAGCAATTATTATATACCACTATTCACATTTACATTTTAAGTACTAATTTTTGGCAGATATTTGATTGAATGATGTTGAGTTACTCAAGTAGTGCGAGATTATTATTGTGGTGCAGCGTCTTATCAATCTAAGTTGTTTATAATTTGTGATGTGAAAGCAGCATGTGTCTTGTTAAGAGTATCTGCTAATAAACAATATACAACTCTTTATTCCATTTGGAAAATCTCAAAATTGTTCACAATATCACCTTTCGCAATTTTAAGCGTATAGTAATCTATTTTTTAGAAACTTTATTTTCGTTTTTATTTATTTTAAATATACAGAGCTGCTTGCGCTTTGCGGTTTCACAAAAGAATAATAAATCGTTAAGTAGTGATGGCAAACATACTATTCACTGTTACTTTTGGATGTACCTTTTTCATGATGTTGAAGTGAATTTACGACGTCTGTGGAACGATGAGGATGAAATGGAACTTTGAAATTCGTGGGCAGGGTTCGACTGTGTGTCACATTTCTTTGAAACCATTCTGCCATTTCACGACGGGCAGTTCCATGTTCAAGTTGAGTAGTTGATAATAGAAAATTCAAATAAAATCGTGAAAAAAAACTTGGCGTTAAGGTGTGTCCAACTATTTATATTTAGAATTTGACAACTTATAAACAAATTAATTTCTTTAGTTATACGAAAATTCTTTCAATGTGTCTTTATGTTATTAATTGAGTGACACCTATATAAATTTATAAATTGATATTAAATTTTGAATAATATTCTCGTAAACAATCGTATTTTACTTATCAGCACAAATGATTCTTAATTATCCAACTATCTTGTTTAAATGCACTTTTGGATCTGTATCTTAGAATTTATCTAAAAGGGATACACCTAATAATTGCACTCACTCAGATATTTTTTTGTAGGTAACTTGGTTTTTCTGGTTTGGTGAGAATCTTCTTTATTATACTATTGTGATTCTTGGTTCACAAAATATTATTTAATTCTACATCATAATTAGTTCGAGTAAACACCTTTGATTATTCCACAATATTTTCGACAAAGTTTATTGTTATTTTTCTTAAAATATGTGATTTTTAAAGGAACGTGTCGTGAAAAATGACGACTTTTGCATGCGTAACTAGGTGTGGTATTAAGGTTTCTTGTGTGTTTGGGTTTATGCGGTCTAAAACGTCATTTTGTTATCACGATTTATATTTTTTCTTTCATTAATCCCGTTTTAGTAGATTTCCAAACTTTGTTGAAAAAATTGACTTGGGCTTTTACCAATCTATAAGTGTGGTATTATATAATTGAAATTTGCGAACAATATTTAATGTATTAATATTTATTGCTTTTATTGTACGGTCTGATTTTAGTGGTGTTTCTCTGTTATGCGGAGGTTTTGAGGGCTGAAACCCGGTGACTTTATGCTTGGATAGTTCACGGCTTAAATGCTCGGGAAGCGGTTGATAGTGGACGACCCATATATGAGGCCGTAAGGTAGGCATCGTCGGATAGTGGGGCTTTTATACCCTCTTCTCCTCCGTCCCCTCCTCTCCTCCCCCTCAGACAATATTTAGAGCGCCTTCTCCCCAGATTTTATAACCATATTATCTGGATTGTATTTTACTTTTTTTTTATGAGATCAAGGTATACAACTAAATGTTTAGTAGATTTATGGCATCATCTCGCACAAATTTCCGTTGCTAAAGAGACTTTCATATGCCATAGATCGAATTACTCTTGGGTTTGTTTATCAGTTGCCGATCGGCACTGGTTTGATCGGTCTGAATCTTTGAATTTATGATTAAACTAGATGCTTGTGATTCCCTTAATGCTTAACCTTACTAAATGCGTCATTATATTGAAATATCTACAGCACTTTTTCTGTATGTTACGAGTTCATAGTCGATATTATTCGATATGCTGTATAATTGCTATTAGATTCATTAAACGCGTATTTTTGGTTTACTATATTGGTTCAGGCTGTGGTTTGTTTTCCCTTAGGGTGTTATCGTGATCCCCGACTTGGTGGCTCATTCTAATACATGTATACGCATTTGGCTTTGTATTAGTCTCTCTATTAATCAATATAATGGTTTAGTCTGTTTTATTTTTAGATCTTATATTTAGTAATATAGTAGTATCTGGTATTTACATTATTCTTTTAATAAATTATGTTGATTCTTTATTATAACTGCTGCAAATGTAGTAAAGCGTCGCCAAAAGGATAGAAGATGAAAACATGTTTCTTTTTTAGTGGTCTCGGTAATTATGTTCTTTTTTTTTGGTAGAAGTATTTATGAAAGACTGCGTAGCTTCTAAGTGATACTTTAGTCAATTTAGTAACATTTGTAGTGAATCAAACAAGTTTTATGTTTTCTTTATTTTAGATTGTATGTTTTAAGTGCATATCTGATACTCTAGTTGTTAGTATTTTCGTTACATGTGTATAGTCTAATTTAATTGAATAAATTACTCAGTATATTTCGATTATTTTATTATTTTCGCTATTACTATATTTTATAATACTAATGTTGAAATGTTATTAAAAGAAACAAAATATCTACCGTATATAAATGAATACTATGAATAAAAATGACGGATATTAAGAATATACGTTCTCTTGTGTAATGTTTTTGTTATTAACGTTTTAAGTTCTTTTTGACGCCTGTATTATTGGAAGTGCTTTATAGATGGTGGTGGCTTTTAAAAATTTCACAATGTTTAGATCCCTAAATTTTTGCTGGTGATATAAGTGATTTGGGACCCTATTATTATTGTTTGATTTTTTATATAGTTTTTTTTAGTTATATTATTTGATCCGTCATTTTAATTTATTCTTTGCTTTTTATGAAGTTATGAAAAAATAATTTGATTCCTTTATAAATATTCAGTGTACCTTCTTAAATGTTTATATACATTCTTTAAGCCTAGGGGGTATAGCCCCCCTCTCTCCGCTGAATAGATAGACATTGTCAGTTTCTTCTCGCGTATTAGTGTACCCAGCCTTTAAAGTCGAACTTTAATACGTGACGCTCGTTAAGCGAAAAAGTTGGAAGCAAAGTAGTATTACCTAATGAATATTTAAACTTACTAAAATGTAATTCTCATAAATGCACTTTAAATATTACCAAGTCGATCAGCAGCAACTATACCAGCCTTTCATCAAAACCATCTATGTACGTAGATAGACGATGGTGCTATGTTTATTGTTCGAGCCAGTGGGGTTGACCCACTTTATTGGAGCCAAACAATTATGCCAGTACATGATTGTGAAAATGGTTAGTTATGGTTCAATGGTAGCGGGGGAGGGGGAGCTTTTGTTAACAACAGCATTTACAGATGCCACCACCATCTCCCTTTTCTCGATTGATTGTACCTTAGGCTTTCGCAAATTAATATTTTCTTTGAAATTGCCAAACGTAGATAAATTCCAAAAGTAAATAAAATGCCAGTAGTTATTTTATATTTGTAATGATATTGATTGATTTTGTAAAGGTGTCGTTGATGCAATTTCTTTAATAGTTTCATAAAGGGATCTTTTTGTTATCTCCATTGCTGAAGGTCTTCACATTGTTTATTTTCTCCACTGACAAAAAAATTTTATGATTGCAATCAGTTTACTAAAAATCTCCAACGCGTTTGTGCGTTTCTGTGCAACCGAAGTTCAAAGTCAAAAACGTTTTAATGAAGACATTTCATTGCAGTAATCATAGTAAGCACGTTTAGCATGTCATGCAGTTCATACAGCGTTCGCATTGCGAGTAGGTTTAGACCATCATGATTGGCCAATAATGATGTTGCTTCCACATTAGCATATCAACATTTAAAGCAGGATTGGAGAACTTTTACCACGAGAAAAAAATCTTTATATTGACACAAAATTTATTCACTAAAATAAAATTCATAATAGGTATACAGGGTGGCTGATATGTATTGCAACCAACTTTAGGTTTCTATCATTCCTAAAGCGCTCTGCTGACAGCTGACAGATTTATTCCACTGACAGTTCCTTTATTGTTTAGAACTTACAAACGCATTTTAGATAGAGAGATAGGTTAGATTAGGTGGCAGCCTGATGTATCAGGCTCACTTAGACTATTCAGTCCATTGTGATACCACATTGGTGAACTTCTTCTCTTATCACTGAGTGCTGTCGATGCCATGTTAAACTCAATGACAAGGGACCTCTTTTTATAGGCGAGTCGAACGGCGTTCCACATTGCAGTGAAAACTACTTAGAGAAGCTTTGAGAGAAGAATATCACCAACATTACTGAGGTGGGATAATCCACCCTGAAAACTATTTGGTTTTCGGTCGGAGTAGGAATCGACGCACGACTTGTGTATGCAAGGCGGGCATGCTAACATTGCACTACGGTGGCTCCCCACAAAACATTTTGATCTATTGACATTCACAATATAGTATTCGTGTTGGAATTCAGCGTTATAGTGTGATTGCTTTATATAACTATCTTACCCCATTTTCATGAAGCTCCGTTAGTGCTACGTTAGCTAACGAACTTTTAAACGTGATATCTACATATCTGTCATTTTGCGTATATATTCCAAATGCCAGTTAGAAATTACTGCTGAAATTTTCAGTTAAAGTTAACCGGAGAAAAGATATTTCCATTTTTCTGTCTGTTTAACTGGCAGTTAAAGTCTAACGGAGCTACATGAAATGGCCGTTAGAGTCCTCCAGCATTTAAATATGAAAAATATTTTGTTTCTCTGTAACAACCAGAAATGATCATGAAAGGTCAGATTTGATCGAATCTATGCCGATGTGGTAGAAGGTTGATCGTTACCTGCAATATCGGGATGAACTAGGACAAAAGCCATTGTAGTTCCAAAAAGTGCATCAATGTACAAAAAATAAAAATAGAGTGGAAAGAGCCAAGGAGTTGCTTCGCTTGTAATGTGTTCAGATACCGCTTCAAAAGTGGCCAGTTATCTAATTTGGGTTTCTCCAATTTTCACACCGATTGGTTGCTCTCCCGGTGTATTTCAGGCGGTACGGGCCGGCGGGCGAGCCCTGGTTGTGTGCGGTTCTTAAGAGGCGGTGCGGGCTGGCATGGCGACGTGCTCGATTGTAAGAGAAGTTCACTGAACGAGAGGCGCCTCTGTTAGTGATGGTTCGCTAAACAGAGCTAAACGATGACGGGAATGGATGCCGAGATCGGTTGCGCAGATTAATCGCGTCGAGAGGACTCGTCTGGCGTGAAGAAGGCCGGTTGAAATTAATGTTTTTGGTGAGGAGGAGTGTGGAGAGCAGTCGCTGTTCGCGGGCCCAAGAGATCAGGGACTGAGTTGCGCGGAGGCACATCCACTCTCAAAGGCATCGGGGTGATCACGATCACGAAGGAGTGTCAAACACGAGAGGGGTGCGTCGGGATTTCTCTTTCGTTTGATGTTGCGTGAAGTGACTTAAAATCCATGCGTTTGTATTGAACGTAGTTGCGCTACTGAAGAAAATTTTGAGATAGGAAATGTAATATGTCGTGGATGGTACGAATAAGATCCCATCTCCTGTATGGCTGTGGG
>PGFW01002564.1:10508-21470 GCA_003123925.1 Haematobia irritans
AATAAAATTTTACAAATAAAGATTTATATTTTTATTTTTTGGATAGAGTGGCACTTGTTTAATATACCAATATATCTGGTTAGGCAATTTTGTATAGACCGATACACTTACTATACCCTAGGTTAGCCAAGGCGCACAAAACCTACAATTTGATTCTAAAACTTGATGTTAATTTGCAACTTGACATTAATAGAAAAACAATTGCGAACAAATACGACTAGCGTTGTTTATTTGTTGCATTAAATTCAACACAGTTTGTAGTTTATTTATGTTAGTTTGTTTTACTTTTTGACATAATTTTTTCTAAATATTTTTTGATAAACCCTTGAATGTTATATTAAAATCCCACTACAGATAAATCTTCAAATTGAAGTTGCTTCTTAACTTCAACTTCATATCAGCAGGATTGGCACTAACCAAACCCATACTTTTTTTTTATTCCATTTCAAGAGCTCCTTGTAAGGTAATAAAATGTTCCTCCCATGCGTTGGGGTAGGTGGTGCGGAGATGTGGTAACGGCCGGAGACTGTGTTACAACTTTTCTATCCTGTATATTTCTTCAAAGAGCACATTATAAATCCCACAGGAGTAGTCCTAAACTTTTGCCGATAAAAGGTAGCTTTATATGCACTTTTATATTTACGCAATTTTTTATGCATTATATGGATAGTTATAAGTGTGTATGTGTATGTGTGTGTATGGAGTGGATGTCGTTCTCTTGCGAGAGCCATTTTATGTGTAAATGTGTGTAAGACGGTGAACTATATTGCGTAGAGTTCCAATGTTAGCATTTGCGTGCAGAGAAAGTTTGGTTTCCGATTTCCTGTTTTTTTTTATATTACTGCACACATGTCTGAACATTTGCAAACATTTTTGCACTATATACTTAGTACACACGAACACACACAAAACATCATGGGTGATTTGTGTGTACATATACGGTCAATGATTACATTACAACGTGCTTTATAGTTTTTATATCGTAACGTTGCCTTTGTCTTCTTTTTTTTTTGTTTTTGGTTAGAGGAGGTTGTTGGTTGTTGGTTGATGCCATTGTTGTCGCTTTTCATTTCTTTTATAGTTTGATATTTATATACATGGATATCGAATGTTTTGAGAGGTGAAGTGATATAAATCCACTATTATGATGATATCACTTTAGATATTTCGCCCTGTTGCGAAATTCGGAATCGCAAATCGCACAAATTTCCTTTTCTTACAGCAACAAAGTATAAATACTCCCGGACTTAAATTCAATTCTAATTTCTCAATATATATAACTATTTCTACGCACTCAGTGATAAGAGAGAAGTTCACCAATGTGGTATCACAATGGACAGAATAGTCTAAGTGAGCCTGATACATCGGGCTGGCCACCTACCTAACCTAACCCAACCTAGAATCTGTTTAGGTTTTGTTCGCCTTGGCTACCTTAGGGTATATTAAGTATGATCTTATACGAAAATGTGCCTACCAGATATATTGGTATAAAAACAAGGTGCCATTCGAGCTAAACATAATCTGCCAAAATTTTGAGAAAATATTACCAAACACAATAAATTCTTATTTTGCAAAATTTTATTTCTATTGAAAATTTTGTCAAAATTTTATTTCTATAGAAAATTTTGTCAAAATTTTATATCTATCGGAAATTTTGTCAAAATTTTATATTTATCGAAAATTTTGCAAAATTTTATATCTATCGGAAATTTTGTCAAAATTTTATAACTTTCGAACATTTTTCCAAAGTTTTATTTCTACAAAAAAATTCGGCAAAATTTTATTTCTATAGAAAATATTGTCAAAGTTTTGTCCTATAGAAAATTTTGTTAAAATTTTATTCCTATAGCAAATTTTGTCAAAATTTCTTTCTATAGAAAATACGCGGCAAAAAATTTTATATTTCTATAGAAAATGTTGTCAAATTTCTATTTCCTATTAGAAAATTTTGTCAAAAATTTTTATTGCTATAGCAAATTTTCTTCAAAATTTTATTTCTATAGAAAATATCGGCGAAAATTTTATTTCTATAGAAAATGTTGTCAAAATTCTATTTCTATAGAAATTTTTGTCAAAATTTTATTGCCATACAAAAATTTCTTTAAAATTTTATTTCTATAAAAATTTGTCAAAATTTATTTCTGATAATTTGTAAACTATAAATTTGTAAAAATTTTAATTTCTAATAAGAAAAATTTGTCAAAAAATGTTTGCTCCTATAGAAAATGTTGTAAAAATTTTTTTTCCTATAGAAACTTTTTGTCAAATATTTTATTTCTATAAGAAAATGTTCTAAAAATTTTTTTTGAAAATTGTTCTAAGAATTTATTTAATTTGTCAAAATTTTATTTCTATAAAAAAATTTTGTTAACAATTTAATTTCTATAAAATTTTTGTCAAGAAATTTTATTTCTATAAAATGTTGTCAAACATTTATTTCTAATAAAAATTTTGTCAAAATTTTATTGCTATGCAAATTTTGTCAAAATTTTTTAATTTCTATAAAAATTTTGTAAAAATTTAATATCCTATAGAAAATTTTGAGCAAAAGTTTTGTTTCCTTATAGAGAAAATTTTGTTAAAAATTGTTTATATCCTAAGGAAAATTTTGTCAAAAATTTTATTTCTATAAAAAATTTTTAAAAACTTTGCTAACTATAGAAAATTTTGTTAAATTTTATTCCTATAGCAATTTGGGTCAAAATTTTTATTTCTATAGAAAATATCGGTCAAAATTTTATTTTCTATAGAAAATGTTTGCAAAATTTATTCCTATAGAAAATTTTTTGTCAAACATTTTATTGCTATAACAAATTTTCTTCATAAATTTTATTTCTATAGAAAAATGTTGTCAAAATTCTATTCCTATAGAAAATTTTTGTCAAATTTTATTTCTATGTTAGTGAAATTTTGAGTATGCCTACAAATTCGTTCTTTAAAATTTTGTCAAAATTGTATTTTTAGATTTGTCAAAAATTTTTATTTCTAATCCAAATTTTGTCAAAATTTCATTTCTATAGAAAAATTTGCCAAAATTTTGCTCCTATAGAAAAATTGTTTTTAAGTTTATTCCCTATAGAAACGTTTTGTCAATAGTTTTATTTCTATAGAAAAATTCTCAAATTTTTTTGAAAATTTTGTCAAAATTTTTATTAATTTTGTCAAAAATTTTATTCTATAAAAATTTGTCAACATTTTATTTCTAAAAAAATTTTGTCAAAATTTTATTTCTATAAAAAAATGTTGTCAACATTTATTTCTATAAAAATTTTGTCAAAAAATTTTATTGCTATAGGAAAATTTTGTCAAAATTTTTTATTTCTATAAAAATTTTTGTAAAAATTGTCATTTTCTATAGAAATTTTGCGACAAAAGTTTTGTTTCTTATAGAAAAATTTTTGTTAAATATTTTTAGTTCCTAAGAAAATTTTGTCAAATTTTATTTCTGATACGAAAAATTTCTTAAAACAATTGGCTTCTCTATAGAAAATTTTGTTAAAATTGTATTCTTAAGGAAAATTTTGCCCAAATATTTATTTCTAATAGAAAAGGTTGTTCAAAATTCTATTCCTGTTAAGAAATTTTGTCAACATTTGATTGCATATAGAAATTTTTTCAAAATTTTATTTCTTATAAAAATTTTGTCAAAATTTTCATTTTCTATAGAAAAAAATTGTTCAAAAATTTCTTAAAATTTTGCTACTATATGAAAATTTTTGTTGAAAATTTTATTCTGAAGGAAAATTTTGCCATAAATTTTATTTCTAATATAAAATGTTGTCAAATTCTATTCCTGTTAGAAAATTTTAGCCAATCATTTTATTGCTAATAAGAAAATTTTTTTCAAAAATTTTATTTCTATAAAAAATTTGGTCAAAATTCATTTCCTATAGAAAAATTTTGGGTAAAGTTTCATTCGCTATAAGAAGATATTTTGACAAAAGTTTGTTAATTATAAGAAAATTTTGTTAAAATTTTATTCCTAAGGAAAATGTTTGTCAATAATTTTATTTCTATAGAAAAAATTCTCAAAAACTTTGCCTACTATTTAGAAAAAATTTTGTTAAAAATTTTTATTCCTAAGGAAAATTTTTGGTCCAAAGTTTATTTCTATGAAAATGTTTTATCAAACAATTCTATGTTCCGTAGAAAATTTTGTCCAAAATTTTATTGCTGATAGGAAAATTTTTCAAAAGTTTTATTCTATAAAAAAATTTGTCAAAAATTTCAATTTCTATAGAAAATTTTGTCAAAATTTTTTGTTCCAAAAGAAAACTTTGTTAAGAATTTTATTGCTGGTGAGAATTTTTTTTCAAAAATTTTTATTTTCTATAATTAAAAAAAAATTTTTAAAATTTTTATTTCTATAGAAATTTTTGTCAAGTTTTATTTCTATATTAAAATTTTGTCAAAATTTAATCTCTATAGAAAATTTTTATTTCTATAAAAATTGTGTTAAAATTAATATTTCTCTAAAAAATTTTCAAAAATAATATTGCCTATATGAAAGTTCTGTCAAAATTTTATTTCTATATGACAATTTTTCAAAAATTTGATGTTCTCTAGAAAATGTTGTCACAATTTTTTATTTTCATAGAAAAATTATGTCAAATTTTTTATTTTTGTAGAAAATTTTGTCAACATTTCTATTTTATAGAAAATTTTGTCAAAATTTTATTTCTATAGAAAAATATCCAAATGCCATCGCAATGGTGGTGGGTATAAAATGATAAATGAGAATTTTTTAAAATTGGTACATTTTGTAAATAGTTTTTTTTTTTTTTTTTTTTTTTTAATAATTTTGGTAGAGACCTTTTTTGAAGTTGTGTTGCAAGCGTGTCCATGATCCATGAGCGGGAATGAAGAACTTTTACCACAGTCGTTGATAATAAATCTATAAGATAACTCTCTCTCTCACAACCTTTTTATATGAGTGATCGGGGTTTTTGCTATACCGTCAATTTGCTTCTGATCCTAGATTAATTAAAAATTGGTGTTGCCTATAACGTCAATCAGCCCATAGCAATGATAAGTCAATCAGCTATAAAAATTTCTAGTTAGGTAATACTAGCGGCAATAATTCTTGTTATCCAACTCTTTACAGACAAACATAAAAAACATAAAAAAATGAAAGTGAAATATAATCAATGCTTCATCTTGGTATAGAAAATTTTGTCCAAAATTTTATTTCTATAGAAAATTTTAGATCCAATTTTTTTTTTCTTTAGAAATTTTCTTCAAAATTTTTATTTCTATGGGAAAATTGCGTGTCAACATTGTAATTCTATTAGAAAATTTAGGTCAAAAATGTGTATTTCTTTAGGCAAATTTTGTCAAAACTGGTTTTTACTATAGAAAAGTTCTTGCAAAAAATTTTTATTTCTATGGAAAATTGTGTCAACATTTTATTTTCCTATAGAAGAATTTTGTCAAAAAATTATTATCTAATAGAAAAATTGTGTTGTTCTATACATTTTGTCACAACATTAAAGTCATCAGCCATAAGCAATTCTAATTAAGCAACACCAACGAAAATCTTCTTGTTACTAACTCCTTTAGCATAAACAAAATAAACACACAAAAACTGTCAGTGAAAAATGTCAAAAATATCCAAATTTTCAATAAATCTATCATTGTGGCAAAATCACTCCTACTTGTAAAATTTTTTGTCCACATGCACTTTTTGAAAATGGTATTTTGGTTATCTTTAAAATTGCTTCATTTTAAATGGGCCTTTTCCCATCTATCTTGTAATGCCAAAATCTAGTTTAGCAATCATTCTTAGACCAAAATTAATCAGTACATAAATTGTTTGTTTTTTTTTAAAATGTTTTTTCTGTTAGGTTCCAAAAAAATATCCAGTAGTCAACACGGTTAATTAAAAAGTTTGGCAATATAAAAACAATACGAATTTTTTGTCTTGGCCAAGTTAAAGCACAATCCTACTGAAGTTTCTTAGAAAAAAAAAATTTGTGGGCCAAGTAACCAAGCTCTTGCATTTCCAGTTGGAAGATTATTCCAGTAGATCCAAATTCTGAAGCAGACAGCCAACAGTTCTAGTGAATACAAGACACCCTGCTTTTGTTTGTCGAGACAGTTGCTATAGAAATCATCTGTTTAATTGCATTCATTTGCCAGAAAATGTTTACAAAAATACAAATTATTTTTTAGCTTTATGCAAGTAGAAAGTTGAAAGAGAAAATAATGAAGGTTTAAAATTAAATTCTTCTAAAAAGGGCTTTCCAACAGTCATGACAAATACACTTTCACAATAAAATGAACTCGGGTATTCTGCACTTTTTATGTAGAAATTTTGTATGCTCTTTTTCACCTAACAATAGTGACTTCTGTTGCTGTAAATGAGATGTATGATGTCCAGTGGCGTAAACTCTTCGTCAAAATATGGCCTGCTATAAGAAAAAAATTTGGTTCACAAAATTTATAAAAAAAAGTTTTTGATAAAATTTTCTAAAAGATATAAAAAATTTTGAACAAAAATTTGCTAATAAAAATTAAAATTAATAGAAAAATCACTGGATTCTGGAACAAATATCCAGATATATTTGCTAATAGTAAAAAAAAAATCTTGAAAAAAAAAAATTCCTATTGGGATTAAAAACTTTCTATAGAAATAAAAATTTGATAAAAAATTTTTCTAATAGAAATTTAAAAATTTTGACAAGATTTGCCATAGAGAATACATTTTGGAAGCAAATTTTCCTATTAGAAATAAAATTTTGACATAAATTTGGTAACAGGAAATAAAATGTTTACAAAATTTCTCTACAGAAAAAAAGTTTGAACAAAAAAAAAAAGTTTTGAAATGTTCTAATAGTAATAAGATTTTCTATAGTAATAAAATTTTGACAAATTTTTCTATGGGATTAAAATTTTGAAAAATAATTCTATTCTATTCTAGAAAGACAAAAATTGACAAAAAAATTTTCTAGTAGTAATAAAAATTTTAAACAAAATGTTCCTACAGAAATAAAAATTTTTCTAATAGAAATAAATTTTTTAACAAAATTTTTCTATTGAAGATAAAGATTTTTACAAAATTTTCTATTAGAAAAATAAAATTGCAAAAAAATATTAAGAAATAAAATGTTTTTTACAAAGATTATGCTATATGAAAATAAATTTTTGAAAAAAAAAATTTTATAGAAATAAAATTTGACAAAATTTTCTAATAGAAATAAAATTTTTTACCTAAAATCTTCTATAAAATAAAATTTGAAAATTTATAGAAAAAAATAATAGAAATAAAAATTTTTGACAAAAATGCAATAGAAAATATGAATTTTTTTTGTTGTTTGATTATTTTACGCTTTTTAGTTTATGTTGTTTGTTTAAAGTGTCAGTTTATGTGAATAATTTTCTATTGAAATAAAAAATTTGACAAAATTTTCAATAGAAATACAATTTCGTAAAACATAAAATTTTTGCAAAATTTTTCTATGAAATAAAATTTTGACAAAGTTTTTTGTAGTAGAAATGGAACACTTTGACAAAATTTTTCTATAGAAATAAAATTTGGACAATTTTTTTATAGAAATACAATTTTTAAGAAAGCATTTTGATAGACAATAGAAAATTTTTGACGAAAAATTCTTCTTATGAAAATAAAAATGTTTGACGAAATATTCTATAGATAAAAAAATTTTGAGAAAAAATTTTTTTCCTAGAAATAAAGTTTTTGATAAAAGTCCTTCTATAGATATAGAAAATGGTAGATACTAGTTTTCTATAGAAATAAGAATTTTGAACAAAAAAAAAAATGGACAAAAATTTACTATAAAAATAAAATTTTGACCAAGTTTACCCTATATGAATAAAATTTTTGACATAAATTTTCTATAAGAAATCAAATTTTGGGTACAAAATTTTCTACAGCAAATGAAATTTGGGACAAAATTTTGTATTGAAATAAAATTTTGTCAAAATTCCTCTAATAGAAATAAATTTTGGAAAACATTTTTTATAGAAATAACATTGACGCAAAAAAAAAAAAAACAGCAATAACGATAGAAATAAAATTGTAAAAAATCTTTTATAGAAAGAAATTTTTGATAAATTTTCAATATAAATATGAAATTTTGGACAAAAGCATTTTTTATAGAATGAAAAAATTTTTGAATCAAAAATTTTCGTATTGAAATAAAATTTTGTCAAAAAAATTTTCTATAGAAAATAAAATTTGGACTAAATTTTCTATAAAAATAAAATTTTGACAACATTTTCTATAGAAATAAAATTTGGACAAAATTTTCTATAGAAATATAAATTTTTGACAAATTTTTCTATAATGAAATCAAATTTGTCAAAATTTTCTACAGCAATAAAATTTGGACAAAAATTTTTGTATTGAAATATAATTTTGTCAAAATTGTTCTATAGAAATAAAATTTTTTGTCAAAAATTTTCTAATAGAAAATAAAAATTTGGACAAAATTTTCCTATAGAAAATAAAATTTTTTACAAAAATTTGCTTAGAAAGTAAAATTTTTAAAATTTTTATAGAAAGAAATTTTTTGATAAAAATTTTTCAATATAAAATAAAAAATTTTGACATAAATTTTCTATAGAAATAAAATTTGACACATTTCTATAGAATAAAATTTAAATTTTTGAACAAAAATTTTATTTAGAAATATTTTGACAAAGTTTTCTATGGATACACATTTTGATAAAATTCCTACAGAAATAAAACTTTTGAACAAAATTTTCTATAGAAATAAAAATTTTGGTAAAGATTATTTTTTTAACAGAAATTAAAATTTTGTACAAAAATTTTTCTAACAGAAATAAAATTTTGACACATTTTTTCTATGGATATACATTTTGACAAAATTTTCTAATATAGAAATAAAATGTTGATAAATATTGTATAAGAAATCAAATTTTTTGACAAAAATTTTCTAATAGAAATAAAATTTTGACAAAAATTTTCCTGTAGAAATAAAATTTTGACAAAATTTCTATAGAAATAAAATTTTTGACAAAAATTTTCTATAAGAAAGTAAAATTTTGACAATATTCTTCTATATAAATTAAATGTTGACAAATATTTTCTCATATGTTGGAAATAAAATTTTGACAGAAAAATTTTTTTTATAGAAATAAATGATTTTTAACTAAAATTTTTCTATAGAAGATAAAATTTTTGACAAAGTTTTTTATAGAAATAAAAATTTTGGACAAAAATTTACTATAGTAAGTAAAAACCTTGGACAAAAATTTTCGAAATGGACATAACATTTTTGAACAAAATTTTCCTACAGAAATAAAATTCTTGAAAAATTTTTTATAATAAATAACATTTTGAACAAAATTTTCTTTAGAAATAAAATTTTGACAAAATTTTCTACAGCAGATAAAATTTGGACAAATTTTGTATTGAAAAAAAAAATTGTTTTTTTTTGAATAAAAATTTATGGGAAATTTTTTGAAAATAAAAATTTTGAGAAATTTGCTTGTTTATTTTTTTAGGTTTTGATTTCAATATAAAATAAAATTTTTGACTTTTTATTGATTTTAGACTTTTTGTATTTGGATAAATTTTCCTAAGATTTTTATTTTCTATGTATTGAAATTTTTGTTTTGGGCAAAATTTTCCTATAGAAATAAAATTTTGAAAAAATTTTTTAAAATAGAAATAAAATTTTTACAAAAATTTCTACAGATATATCATTTTGACAAAATTTTTAATTTAGAAATAAAAATTTTTGACAAAAAATTTTCCTATAGAAATAAAATTTTGACAATATTTTTCTATAATAAATTAAATGTTGACAAAAATTTTTCCATATGTTGGAATAAAATTTTTGACAAAGTTTTCTATGGAGTAACATTTGGAATAAAATTTCCGTACAGAAAATAAAACTTTTGAGCAAAATTTTCTTAGAAATAAAATTTTGGTAGATTATTTTTTTTACAGAAATAAAATTTTGACAAAATTTTCTCAAGAAATAAAATATTGACAAAATTTTTCTATGGATAACAATTTTGACAAAAATTTTCTATATAGAAATAAAATGTTGATAATATTTCTATAAGAGAATCAAAATTTTGACAAAAATTTCCTATACAAAAAAATAAAAAATTTTGACAAAAATTTTTCTGTAGAAATAAAATTTTTGACAAAAATTTTCTATAGAAATAAAATTTTGACAAATATTTTTTATATAAATTAAATGTTACAAAAATTTCCCATGATGTTGGAAAATAAAATTTTGAAATTTTTCTAATAAGAAATAATATTTTAAACTAAAAGTTCTATTAGAAATTAAAACTTTGACAAAGTTTTTTTATAGATAATAAAATTTTGACAAAATTTACTTAATAGAAAGTAAAACTTGAAACAAAATTTTGCATGGACATAAACATTTTTGACAAAATTTTCCTACACAAATAAAAATCCTTGACAAAATTTTTAATAGAAATAACAATTTTTGACAAAATTTTCTATAGAAAAATAACAATTTTTGACAAAAATTTTCTTTATAAATAAAAATTTTGGAACAAAATTTTTCTATAGCAATAAAAATTTTCGACGAAAAGGTTTTCTGCTAGGAATCAAATTTTTGGCAAAATTTTCTATAGAAATAAAAAAATTTTTGGACAAAATTTTGCCTATAGAAATAAAATTTTGAAAAAAAATTTTCTGTAGAAATAAAATTTTGACAAAATTTTTGCTTAAAAATAAAATTGTGACCAATTTTCTTAAAAATAAAAATTTTGACAATGTTTTCTAAGTAGAAATTCAAATTGTGACAAAATTTTTTTATTACAAATTTAAAAATTTTTGACGAAAATTTTTCCTAATAGAAATAAATTTTGACAAAATTTTCCTATAGAAAATAAAATTTTTGACAAATATTCTACAGAAATAAAATGTTGACAAAATACTTCTACAGAAATAAAAATTTTGAAACAAAATTTTCTATAGAAATAATTTGGAAA
>PGFW01002569.1:80919-95044 GCA_003123925.1 Haematobia irritans
AAAAGAAAGAAGATGTTGAAGAAATTATTCACTTTTAAATAATTTTTTTAATTTACCGTTTCGCCTGCACGGAGAATCGATACCGAGTACATACAGTTTGTTAAGCCAACACGCTACACTGTGCTATCGTAAAGCTGCTAATGTCCACGCAGCAGATAATTATCGTTATAAGTTAACATTATATAAGCATAGTTTGGCAGGCGCCACAGAGCGCCATGAAACATAACCATTATTAACAGAAACATACATTTGTTCTTGGCCACGTGGACATGGTTAGCATGTCTGCCTTGCATGCAAAGGGTCGTGGGTTCAACGCCCGCTCGAGACGGAACATTTTCTTTTTTTTTTTTTTTTTTTTTTTTAATTACACATTTATTTATACTATATCTATAATTTTTCAGTAAATGAAACTTCGAAATGGTGGGTTACTTAAAATTTGATAAGTCATTAACAGTGCTTGATATAAACGAAATTGACTGATTTTTAGTATATAATATTGATTTTTTTGATTGGCAAAATAACGAATTCTTGTAACAAAAAAACTGTTTTTTGGTAGCAAACTGTTAAATTTGGAAGGAATTTCAAACTCTAACAAAAGGAAGAACGTGGAGTCGAGTTATAAACATGACAAAATAATTTTTATATATAACATAAATTTATTTAGACGTGAACAGTTTTTACTAACTATTTAAACACCCATCGCTCTTAAAATTGCCTTTTTTATTTTTCTATAATATTTCATTTTAAAGAATAATCTTTTTAATTGTTTTAGCTGGCAAACTCGAACTTAATGCCGCTTTTATATTTGGAAGAGTGTTTGTCAACTCCTCTTGGACTACTTTATTAAATAAAGAGGAACTAACTGTTGTTGTTTATACATTTGCTGTGTAATTTTCACTATTTCGTCCTTTTTTCATTTTACTTGTCCCAACTCTAAAATAGAATAGTGCGCCTTTCGGTTATTTGTTATGAAGACCCTAATTCTTTTAACGAACCAAAAAAAAATTGTGTCCACACACACATAAAATGCTGCGCTCTCAAGGGCGAAAAACATATGACTGTTTGTTTTTCAAATGTCTACACGCAAAAAAATTAATTCTTTTCCTCCAAACGAAATTTTAGGACAAACAAAGTTCGTTTCTCATTTGTTTTCGCTGTAAGGAAGTCGTATTTGGAAAGAAAAAGTATTAACTTTTTTGGATAAACGTTTATTCTTTCCAGGATGTAAAAACAATTTCATAAGGACTAACTCAAAAAAAAAAAGAAAAATTGTTTTCCTTGCTAATTGCAATTTTCCTCACATCTTTCCTCACATTCCACGAGGTTTTGGAGTTCTTAAACACCTTTTTCTGTAATTACCAACAATGTAGAAAAATTATACGATATTTTATAAATTATTTTTAAAATTTTGGTACCTTTCCGCTGACGGGAATCCGAAACCGCGGACCATGCAACTTGTAAGCCAACAACACTACTCACTGAGCTATGTTTACCATGTTGATGGTCATCAATAGATAATTTCCATATAGTTTATATTCTATAGTAGCATAGCTTGTGCACCCACGAAACGAATAAACAAAGTTTATATTTATACAGAAACAAACGCTTAGGTTGGCACCGAGTGGGAGCAGTTGGTTGCTAACGTCCGACTTGCATGCCAAGGGTCGTGGGTTCGATCCCTGGCTTCGACCAAAAAGTTTTTTTTTTTTTTTTTTTTTTACATACATATTATTCGCAGATATGTTCGAAGATTCCGAAAATTGTTCAACATTGCAACAGCCCAATACGAAATGGCTGGTGTTGTGTTCAAAAATAACTTTTT
Organism: Haematobia irritans; assembly: GCA_003123925.1. Taxonomy (NCBI): domain Eukaryota; kingdom Metazoa; phylum Arthropoda; class Insecta; order Diptera; family Muscidae; genus Haematobia; species Haematobia irritans. The sequence goes on from PGFW01002569.1 coordinate 82,742, forward strand.
TTATTGAAAAAATAAAATTTTGTAATAAACCGATTTTTTTTGGTGATAAAAGTTAAAATATTTTCGAAGCAATTTAAAAAAACTCTAACAAAAGAAAACGTTTTCGGTACACGTTTCCAAACGTTTTTTTTTCTTTGCGTGTAATCTCTGTTCCGATATGTCCATTCCCTTTATTCAAATAAATGACATATTTTAACTTAAGCAATACAAATTTTTGGCCTTATCATATAAACAGTTTTCCGAAACAACACTACAAGCCGGTTTCAATCAGAATATTGTTCTCTTTTTGATTCTTTTGCTGTGTTATGTTGATATCTTTTTGTCAACTCTCCGTTTCATCTCTATTTCTTTCTCTTATACTCTCTCTCTCTGTTCGCTTTGGATAAATATCACATACATTATGTATGTTAGGTCGAAAATTTGTAAATTTATAAATGTTTGCATTCACACATATGTTTTTATGAAACATTTCATGCCCACAAACATAATATATTTCTAACATATTACATAGATGTTACCCAACATTTAGTGTTAGTTAGGAAACATTTACATGTTTGCAATTTAAATATATTGTGTTTAAAATTGTTGCCGCAAACACACTTTGTTTATATCGGAACATATGAAAAAACATTATTTGTTTAAAAGAGTGCATTATAGTTTAGTACTATAGAAGATTAGAATACGCCAAATTTGAGTAAGATCGGTTGAGAAATAAGGAGTTATGGCCACATTTGGGGATATCGGGTGATATATATGGGAGCTATATCTAAATCTGAACCGATTTCCATAAAATGTTGCACAATTAAATGGAGGTAAATTAGATTACTTTGTGGCAAATCTGGCGCTGATCGAGGTTTAAGTAAATGACGCAATTCTGACCACATGTATCGAAATCTGGGGCGAATAACATATATATGCAGAGCTATATCTACGGACGGACGGACGGACGGAAACCAAGGGCTAGATCGACCCAGGAGGTTATTCTGAGCCGAACGGTATATATTTCTAGTAGGCACATTTTTTGGCTGATCAAAGTTATTATACCCTGACCACTATGTGGTTTAGGGAAGAGAGCGGTCCTTTTTTTTCGCTCCGCTCTGCTTCTGTTCCGGAGAAAAAAAAATCGCTCCGGGAAAAAAATTTCGCTCCGCTCCTTCTTAGAGAAAATTATTTTTTATACGCACCATCATAGAATGGTGATTGTTAAATAGTTTTGGCCATTCCGTTTGTAACATATCGAATATCGATTTTCGCCTACATAAAATATATATATTTTTGATCAGGAAGAAATTGTAAGACGATATAAGCATGTCCGTCTGTCTGTGGTAATCACGCTACAGCCTTCAATAATAGCACAGATTCGTCTTTTGTCTGCACGCGGGCTAAGTTCGAAGATGGGATATATCTGTACCGGTTTTTATATAGCTCCTATATAAACCGATCCCCCGATTTGGGGTCTTAGTCTTATAGAAACCAAAGTTTTTATCCAATTTGCCTGAAATTAGAAATCTAGAGTTATTTTAGGACCATAGAGAGGTGTGCTGAAAATGGTGAGTATTGGTCGATGTTTTGGTACAGCCCCCATATAGATCGATCTCCCGATTTTATTTCTTGAGCTTATAGAAACCGAAGTTTTTATCCAATTTGCTTGAAATTGGAAATCTGGAGGTTGGGGTCTAGATTCTGTAGGTTTATCAGAACAATAATTATGTGTGCAATTATGATTTATCGGTCGTTAGATACGTATTAGAAGTATGGGAAACTTGTAATGTAATATTTACACTAAGCAGTGGCGATTTTAAATTAAAAATGTGTGTATTTTTGCCATATTTGCCTAAAACGGAAAAACATATAGTATATGGAGTCTTCGTCTCAATCTTAACAGTTTTTGACCAACTTTGGCACACTTTGCTAAAATGCTAATTGTACACTCTGCGCACAATTTCAAAATATTCGGAGTGAAACTTTGGTCTCCATGGTCATATCAATCAAAATCGGGCGAAAGATATATATGGGAGCTATATATAAATCTGAAACGATGTCAACCAAATTTAGCATGCATAATAGGAATACTAGTTCTACTCCCTGTACAAAACTTCATGTAAATTGGAGTACAACTTTGGCTGCGAATGATATACATGGGAGCTATATCTAAATTTTAATCGATTTTAATCAAATTTGACTCATTACCACACTATCAATTGTACTCTTTGTGCAAAATTTATACCAGAGCAAACGAAAAAGAAAGAAACTATCATCCCATTTGATTAAATCTAATATTTGTTTTTCGGAGCGGAGTGGTTTTTCTTTTGGAAATAGCTCCACTCCGGGTTTTAAAAATATCGCTCCCGCTACGCTCCGCTCCGTCCAAAAAAAGGGTTCGCTCCGAACCGCTCCGAATCCCTGGTTTAGGGTATAAAAAATGTAATGTACCTTTTAATTTAATTTTCGTTATTTCATCTTCAAATTTAGGATGCATAATTTTTCATATTGGGTCAATATTTTTTTCAGTGTAGGGACGCACATTTCAAAGATTAAGATCCTCAATATAAAGAAAGGATGTTGAAGCAATGATTATGAACTTTCTTTTGATAAAAATTTATTTATTTAACAGAATTTCATTGTTCTCCGCTTCTTTGGCTCGAAATCAATACCAAAATCATTAACGTAATATAAAGACAACATCTTTGGAACTGGGTGAACTTTGTTTTTTTTTTTTTCAGTGTAGACCTGTGTCATTGTGCTGATAACGAAATGGTCCCCAAAAAATGTTATTTTCTCATCAAAATATGCACATTGACAATCCTTTCACATCGCAAAATAGCGATAACATCAAAAATTTCAAAACATTTAAGCATTTTAATGGAACAGATAAAATTCAAGTAGGAGATGAGCTACTAGGTGTCAATGTCATCAACTTATTCTTATCACTACTGCTCTCCTCAATATGTTACATTGTCAATGAATGAGATAGATAATAATATAATGAATTAAGTTAACTTATAGCAGTCAAAATTTTATTGCGAAATAAGTCATTCATAGTGAAGGATCAAAATGCTGTAAAACTTCGGAAGTGAATTATACAATGGTAGAGATGTCGAATCCGTCTGAGGTAATAAGAACTATACCAATAATAATAGAAAAGAACCATCAATATTGACTGATATTAGATATGTTACCAAAATTTGATACCATATCGCTTACGAGGGTTGCCTTTTATATTTTGGTACTGAGCAATCCCAACAATCTGCCAACTGACAGCTTAGCATTTTTGAGGTTATACGTAGTCAGAACGTTTTGACCACCGATATTTGTGTTGTTTACAGTTACTTATAAGATTCATCTCACCCAATAAATGGAATTAAATAGTGTGATTATTTTTTTTTTTGCAACTTTCAACATGGACTAACTCAACAACAGTGAATCAATGGGCTTAAATCAATTTTTGGCTATGAAGCTCCGTCAAAGGCCAGTGTTTTTGTTACGCGCAAACTGATACTTGTCTCAATTCGGCGATAAGTCACATGTATCGTGGAGATTGAGACAACCGTCAGGGCATTAGTGGGACCAGCATACATTCAATATTGCATTGAAAGATTTGGCCGTTCAGAAAAAATTTCGGTTGGTAACGGTTCTGAAGTGCATGTTTTAGAGAAACCTCAATCAGGAGTGCAAATAGTGCTTCGACAATTGCGTTCAAATAAATTGCCAAAATGTTATAGTATCTTAAAGGGAACATTTTGAAAAACAATAAGCCGATTGTTTGAGAGTATGGAAGCAAACAATTAACTGATCTCAGGGTTGGATAGGTTTGTGGGAAGGAAAAAATTTACTAGAACATTAAACAATTTAATATTGTTAAGGTATCAGCAAGAAATTCCAATTAAACCCATTAGAAGGCACAATGGAGCCAAAGTGATATTTGTCCTCATGAAATTTGAGAAGCCGAAAATCTAATTAAGAGTAGGGCCCAAAAAAATTATATGAAACTACACAAACCCTAATGTTTTCTTATTTAAAAATTGTTGTTAAAATTTTATTTCTATTGAGAAAATTTTGCACAATTTCATTTCTATAGGAAAATTATTGTCAAAATTTTTTTCTATAGAAATTGATTTTGTCAAAATTTGTATTTTTTATATAGACATTTTGGGTCAAAATTCTTATTTCTATAGGAAAATTTTATTGCTATAGCAAATTTGTGAATAAATTTTATATTGCATAGACGAAAATTATGTTAAATTTTAATTCCAAAGAAAATTTGCGTAAACATTGTGTATTTCTGATAGGAAACTATTTTTCTTAAGACATTCATATTTTCTAGCAGCAGCCTACACAAGAAAAAAATGTGTGCACGACATTTTTTCCAATTAAGGAATGCGTTAATCGTGAGTTTTTTAAAAAATGAATTCAGAATTAAGAAAATTTAATTTGAATCAAGAACAAATTTTTTGAATTGAAATAAAGTCAATTCACACAATATTAGATGAGTATCAAGTTAATTGTATCTTAATTGGATCAATTATTTTTTGTAATTGCTGTCGCTGAATTAAATTTTTTAAATTGACTACTGTCAACTTCTGTGAGTTGAAGACATTTCCATTAAAAATTAATTGGGATCAATTAAGTTTCGTGATTGAATATCAGGAAAAACTTTTTGTTTTGCTGATCGTAGGGGTTCATTCTGACAAGCGCTGGGTCCATGCTATGTCGAGGCAGTCGATTTTCGCCTGCGTCGGTTACATTTTATTTTAATTCTGATCAAAAATTTTAATTTCATTTTTGTTTTATTTTGTCAAAGAATTTTAATTTATGGTAAAAATTTATTATTTCCATAGAGAAATTATGTTGTGCAAAAATTTTATTTCTACAGAAAATGTTTCCGCTCAGAAATTTATTTCTATAGAAACCTATTGTCAAATTTTATTTCTATAGAAAATTTTGTCAAATGCTTATTTCATACAATATTTTGTAAAAAAATTTGATTTCTATAAGTGAAAATGTGTTGTCAAAATTTGTATTTCTATCGGAAAATTTTTCGAAAGAATGTTATTATCTATAGGAAAAAGAATTATCGAAAAATTTTATTTCTATAAGAACATTTGTTAAAAATTAATATTTCTATAGGCAAATTTTGGTCAAAATTTATTTCTAGCAGAAACATTTAGTCAAAGATTTTATTTCTATAGTCAAAGTTTTGAAAATTTTTATTTCATTACAGACAATTTAGCTCAAAATTTATTTCTATAGAAATTGTTGTCCACAAAGAAAATTTGGCTAAAAAATTTTATTTCTATAAGCAAATTTTGTCAAATTTAAGTTTCAGAAATAGAAGATTTGTCAACATTTATATTCTAATAGAAGATTTTGTCGAACATCTTTATTTCTATAGACAAGATTTCTGGTCAACAAATTTAATTCCTACACGAAGAACTTTTGGTCAACATTTTAATTTTATAGAGTTCTCAACATAACCACGAAAATTTTTGTGTAAAATTTTATTTCTATAAGGATATTTTGCAAAATTTTATTTTCATATACAATATTTGTGTAAAAAATTTGGAATTTTCTATAGAAAATCTTGTCAAAATTTTATTTCTATAGAAAATTTTGGTCAAAATGTTATTTCTTATAAAAAAAATTATCAATAATTTTATTTCTTATAGCAAACTTTAGTCAAAATTTATTGTCTATAGCAAATTTTGTCAAAATTTTTATTTCTATAGAAATATTTGTCAAAATTTTATTTCATAATGTCGAAAATTTTGTTCTAAGAAATTGTTAACATTTTCTTTTCATATAGAGAAAGTTTTGTCAAAATTTTTATTTCTATAGCAAAATTTTGGTACAACATTTTAATTTTATATGAAATTTTGTTCAAAATTTATAGTTATCTATAGAAATTTTTGGCAAAAATTTTTTGGGTTTGAGTTTTTGGGACCCAGCAGTTTTTCGGGCCCTCATGTTATTCCGCCGCAAATATTTCGTTTCGATTCAAAGATGTAACTACCTTTTCCTAATTCTATATGCCAAAACTTTTGTAGTTTGATTCAGCAAATGGGACTTTCCAGAGAGCGAAAATGGGCTGGCATATATACACCGACTGAATCAGAAATGATTATCAAAATTTGTACCTTTGTTCCCAGTTTTAATATTGGTCTAATAGGAATTTCACCATATATACGCTTGGATTGTGTGAATGAATCGCGTGCATTGAGAACACCAACCAATTTATAAAATAGCCAATATTGGGCTATGGCCGATTTTTTACGATTTTATTAATATTCCCACAATGTTTAGTGATTAATGATTTCTATCAAAATTATCTTTTGGGATCTGTTGAGATGCAAATGATGGAAGGTTTCCTCGAGGAGCATTCTTAATGAACAGCTGTTCTCAATCCTGTCCGTGGTAAGCCTAGCGAATCGTTTAACGCTATTGCTGAACCTCCCGAAAACTCCGATTGACAATGAGAGAGGGCCAAAAGATAGTGATTTGCCTAACATGGTTTGAGCGGAATTTGTAATAGCATTACCTGTTGGCCATAATAGTAGGTCTTACAAGGTAAGGAAATTATTGATATTAAAAATAATGTTTGTAATTGCAATAAGCTTATTGTATTCAGTCAGGGGTACGTTAATTGGAAAAAATTTTCACTTGAGAATGTAGTTGCAAAGAAATACTACAAATCCTTGCCAAAATAATTGTATTGTCCGTAGATAACAGTAATGGTGCGTGGCTCCCACATATGGCCTCATTTGGCTAATTTGTTATACGGCAATTTTCTAATAGAGGTAATGGTAAGAACATTGAGAATGTCCAAAATGATGTGCCTTGAGTTAGAATCAGTGCTTATGAGTGTGCCCTCCAAAAAAATTAACGCAAGACTCAAGCATTTAATAGAAAAGGAGTGGTCAAATAAATTTCCGAATTGAATTCACCTGATTGCATGAGCTCCGGGAGCCACCGTGTAGCAAATGGTTTAGCAATGCCCAGCGCTTGCATAACAAGTATCGTGGGTTCCGATTAGCTGCTGTCGGACAAACACACAAAAAAGCTTTTCAGCGGTGATTATCCAACTCGTCAGTAATGGTTGAACATTTCTGAGAGGTTTCAAAAGCTTCCTCCTAAGTGGTGTTTACTTGCAAGTGTAATCGCCCGTCCGGACTCGGCGTAATAAAAGGAAGGTCCTTGGTCATTGAAGCTTTAACATGGAATCGGGCTGCCACTCGAGCTGATAGAGAAGAAGTTCACCCAAGTGCTGGTATCATACACAGATGGACTTGAATAGTATCTAAGTGAAGCCCGATACAATCGGGCGTGCCACCTAACCTAATCCCCAAGCTCAGATGAAGGTTTAATTTTTGCTTGTGACGACAGGCTAAATGCGGGTCGTTCTCCTCAAAGAGAGAAATAATTAACTTTTCAAATCAATATTGTTTAATGATGTGCCTGGAATATGTAATCCCGTCTCCCATTCCAAAATTATAATAAATTTAAATAATTTTTTCAGCCATGGAATCGGTTAATGAAGAAAAGCGCGTTAGATCGAGAGAGAGGACATTCAAGACAGCCTAACACGGTGTCATATAAAAGACGCGTTGCTAGAACACTGTTTATAATACGATTGTCTTTGTCGATTGCGATTTACACTTTACCATTCTGGTGATTGTAAAGGAGTAAAGAATAATTGGCAGCGGAACACCAATAATAAACAATAAATTAATGGAAGCTTTAGGGAAATGTTTGGTATAGCATCAGCAATATTTGATGTTGTTTAAATGCTGCAGTAAACCCAATAAATTCTAGGTGGCTATACTAATGTAAATTATTCGAGACGAGCTTATGATCAATACTTACCTGGAGGTGTATTGTGTTGTGGAGGTGTCCAGAAACTACACAGACCGACCATTCGTACCCAAGAAGGAAGGTAGTATAAATTGGGGAATTTTGCAAATATGACTCTATTAGTCTTAAAGTATAAATTTAGATCATTGCAGTGTTTGTGGGAAAACTTTATCCATTGTTTTGAAGATATAATATCCTGTTATGTCCGCTAAGACAAAGACAAATAATTGATTTTCGAAAAGTTGATAGTCAGGCGAACCGTAATATGAGAATTGTTGAAAAATAATTTCAACTTTGAGAGAAGACAAATTTGCAGATGCCCAGTAAAGCGGTGTATAAATTCCGTATCTATTGGGGGAAAGTATGTTAGGTAAATTTATATTATTTGCATTATTAAAATATTGCAGACAAGCATTTAAGAATCTTGGATGTGAAATAGTTTTATGCTTTTTGTACATGTAAATTAACATTCATTATAATATGAAATAGTTAAATATATAATAATCAACAAATCGTTGTTCAAAAATGTACTGATAATAATCAAAATTTATTTAATGATATTAGTATTTATTATGTAGACATGGATTTTCTACGTGGTTTTGTTATTTTCATTGTCAATATTTTTCTGGATGTCGAAGCACCTTAATCGAGCCTCAATCATCAATATTTCAAGTTTGATCTAAAGTAGAGCTTCCATTTGTGGAGAAGTGTGCCACTTTACGTTTACTTAACAGCCTGTTTCTGTATGTCGAACGCAGCTCTATCTATTCTATGACCGAAATGCATAAAACAGGGGCTGATTTTTGGTTTAAAATTCAGCTTTTTGTTTCCCATTTCAGTCGATCGATAGAGCTCGTCGACATACAGAAACAGGCCTGTGTAATGTCGAACTATCTCTATCGTAGTTTTATTCCAATTGTCTTTATTAGTGCGCCATGAAATAGGATACAGAGAAATAATTGGTTTTTAGATGTTAGTTCAGCATGTTTTTTCATTCACAGAATTTATCGACTAGATCTTAGGAAAGATAGGTGGAAAGGAGAGTAAAGGGTTAGTTGCGATATATTTCATTTATCATTAATCATGTTAATTACACTTGATTGAGGTGTTAAATATGCTGAATGATGGACAAAAAGAGATCCGTGAAAACAGTCTTTGTTGTCTATTACCGTTATACACTTCATGAAAGAATATCTTAATGTCGCTTACTATGTTCGCTTTATCTGCGTTGAGAATTTTCCGGTTATTTTACAGTTAAAAACGTTCAACAAAGCAGATATAATTAGCTCCCAAGTTGATGCGCAGTTTCTTGTTTCCTACTAGAATTTTCGGCAGCAGACTTTACAGGATATACGGTTTTGTTTTCCATTTAATATTGTTGATTAATCAGTAAAGTAATCGGCGAAAATAAAATAATTTTCACTCGAAAACCGAAGGGGGGGCGGGGGGTGGCACAGGAGGGGTACTCTTTAATCAGATAGAATTAGCAAAATACCACCTTTCATTGCAACACGACTGCTATAGATGTAATAAGCTACCTTTCTTATAGTAGCTAGTTAAAAACATCAATAAGAATATATCTGGGCAACATCTATCTGAAATCTTAGCATTCGGATTAAATGAATGGAACAGTTACTTTGAATTTTGCCGAAGATACTGTTTATTTGCAAGTTAAACATACACTCGTAATTTTTAATGGATAAAACATGGAATTACTGAAATTTATATCATGTCTAAATGTGTATTATATTCGTTGTTGTGCGTGGGAAAATAGTCATGTACTTTTCAATTGATTGTATTACAATTACACATTGCATGTGGATCCATTCAAACTCAAAGCATACAAAAACGCGAATTGCAAACAACCTTGACAATGGGAAAAAGGTATGAATGGGCTATTATTTCTATAGTATTCGTTAGTCCTCCTTCCTGTATGAATTTGGGTGTGAAAAATAAAAATAGTGTATGGTGCTTTCTGTATGGTATCAAGGTAAATTAGAAATCATATGTATATAGAAAATAAGACGCTCAAAAACATTAAATTATCAAATCTGTGTTCATTATTTTTCTTCTCTTCCTCTGACGAACAAACTTGCCATTTATTTTTGGTTAATTATATAGTTAGTATATAAGGTACTATAAAGCTTAATAATTGTTTAATAGTACCTCCTCAACTAAGGTCCTAACGGGCACAGGGTGGCATCTGCCCTAATCCATGTCCCATGTAGACGAAGATACCCAGTATTTGCATTTGATGATCTCTAAGACTGGGGCTACGGACAGTGTCCTGCATTGCTCAATGAACCGAAGCAGAAACAAGTTTAGTTCGTTTTAATAGCCAATTATACATGCTCGTATTTTCGTTACGCGTATATATGCAAAAAGTTTGAAACCCGGAGTGCCTTAATTCACAAGATCTTGTTCTTATGTACATTATGGTTCTTTGAATAAGAACTATATCTATGTCTCCTTTCACTGCAGGAGAAACTTTAAGGCAGGCACAAGCGGCATTACAATGGTGAATAGATTTATCTGGAGGAAACGGTAGAAGCCTCCAAATTTCAAGGCACCGTCAACATCCAGCCCTTCAATTGAAGCTCATCAGGGCTTCCTCTTCACAGGATCTCCGGTGACTCTCGCAACCAATCCGCGGTTCAGCTTGTGGTGAGGCTGAGCCTGTAGCAACTTCCCGCATATGATTTTTGCCCATAGTCCTGCAGGTTTTTAATGTCTCCCTTCGCTTCGCTAGGAGATTTTTTCACTGACTGACATCTACCGGAGCTTGTCCTTTTCGGTATCCTTTGGCTTGATCGCTTTGTATACCTTCATATGGATATCATGAAGAAGCATAACATCGCGTCGCCTTGAGGTCTTGGGGCCCTTAGATGTGGCAAGCGACGTCTATGTTTAATTATTAAACAGCCGCATGTCTCTTGGTCCATCCAACGCTCATCCCAAACACCAACCTTCCAATCGGCGTTGGAAGATCTGGGTTAGCATCGTCTTGTTAGTCCTCTCTAGTATGTGACTCAGGTCAGAGAGGGTTGTGCTCGTATCGCATAGCATGTGCTCTAGGATTTAGCCGGTATGTCTTTTTTATTCGACTAACGTCAAAAAGCGGCTCCTCCCAAACTTCCCACCAATTAGCATCAATGCAGCCTTTAAAGGCAATCCATAGACCTCCCTGGTCCGCAAAAGCTATTAAATTAAATTCCGTCCTTGGCATACCCATCCCAGCATCTTGGCGCGTCGAGAACTTGGTCCAGGGAAAAATTTTTTCGCTCACCTCTGGAGACGACAAACAGACATCGCGTTCTCGATTTCCCCCATTGTTTGCTTTGGATCATAGACCGTCCAATGACTAACGCTTTATTAATGAAATGAACCATCAACAAGGCTTGCTTTTGCAACTGAGGCGAACGATCTTTGAGATACCGTTTAGAGGGATGGCCAGCTCATCCGGTGATCGTTCCCAGGCTTTTCCCAGCTTCAAGAATTTTAGAAGGAGATCGCGTTTGCTTTAGGCCGACAACGGTGCGTTGGTCGAGCTGATCCGAATTTCTTTCGGATAAACAAAGCATTTCTGTCCTGAATCTCTTTCGAGAGGGACTGGCCCTTTTGATGTCGTCTACCTTAGAAAAAGGTTCGACCTTGCCAAAGTGTCAAGCTCGCCAGTCGACCCTCTAACAGGTCGACTAATTGGAGGCGTGACGTCTTGGGTCGCTGCCAAAATTTATAACTTCAGCTCGTTACCCCGTCCACTGGGCCCTGAAAATTAGCAACCCAGTGGATGCTTTGAAGTTTTCGCTGCATGGTGGTTGTTATTATTTTCCACCATACCGTGAAATTCGTAATGAAGTACTTATTCGATGACATAAGCTCCGCTATTAGAAACACTCCGTTCAGTTTCGAACGGTGGTGCAATAGAGTTCCATTTGTGAGAAGTTGTACCCCGGCGGTTAAAATTTTAAACAAAACAAATGGCGACGTTGTAGTTATGTCCATAGGGAAATTTCACTCCGATCCGTTTTGGGGTAGCATGAGCCCGCCTTTTAATTCATAAACAGAGGTTACAAAGATTGCCTTTCGGTTCGCGTTAAGTCAATTTCAGGTTTCGATATCATCCGGAAAACAAGGCCTTTTCCGGCAAACTGTTTGATTTAGGCCCTTGTTATAAGCCAAAGGTCCGAATGTCACGAAAGCATTACTGGGAGGGGGAATAATACACCATTAAAACTTTTTGGTGTTCGCTCCAAACTATAATTGAACAATGAACCTTTTGCTGCAAGGCAAACATCAACCATGGGCTTATGCTAACCATTGCAGCACGTTTGGTCCTAAAAAAAATTGTAAACTTTTACATATTCCTTACTTTTACATATTGCGGTAACCCAAAAGACATGTGTTCGCATTAGCCCAAGCCCTTTGATATTCTGTTCATAAGGAAAATTTTCT
>PGFW01002569.1:103718-115799 GCA_003123925.1 Haematobia irritans
TTTCTAAAAGGAAATTTCTCTCAAAATTTATTTTCTATAGGAAATTTTTGTCAAATTTTATTTCTAAAGGAAATTTCTCAAAACTTTATTTCTATAGATTTTCTTTTTTTAATTTTATTTCTATTATTAAATTTTATCAAAATATTATTTCTATAGAAAATTTTGTCGACATTTTTATTTCAATAAATTTGTCAACATTACGAAAAATTTTGTCACAAATTTATTTCTATAAAAGTTTTCAATTATCTATAAAAATTTTATTTTCTATAGAAAATTTTTGTCAAAGTTTATTTTATATAGAAAATTTGTTATCAAAATTTTATTTCTATAGAAAATTGTCAAAATTTCCATTATCTATAGAGAAATTTTTTTCAAATTTATTTCTAGTAGAAAATTTTGTTCAAAATTTTATTTCTATTAGAAAATGTCAAAATTCCATTTCTATAAGAACATTTTTGTCAAATTTTATTTCATAGAAAATTGTAATTTTTTCGCAATAATTTTGTATAAAATTTTTATTTCTATAGAAATTTTGAATATTCTGATAAAAATTTAATTGAAATTTTAAAATTTTATTTTCTATAAATTGTAAAATTTTTTTAAAAATTGTCAAAAAATTTATTTCTATAGAAAAATTTGTTTAATTTCTATAGAAAATTGTCAATTCCATTTCTATAAAGAAATGTAAATTATTTATTTCTATGAATTAATTTATTTTTATTTTCAAAATTTTATTTCTATAGAAAATGTGTCAAATCTATTTTTGTCAAATTCTATTTTCTATAAGGAAAATTTTGTCAAAATTCTATTTCTATAAGAAAAAATCTATTGTCAAAATTTATTTCTATCAGAAATTGTTGTCAAAATTTCATTTCTAATAAGAAATTTGTTTCAAATTTAAATTGCTAATAGACAATTTTGCATTTTTCTAAAAAATTTCAATTTATTTCTTATAGAAAAATTTTATATCAAAATTTTATTTCTATAGAAAATTTTATCAAAATTTTATTTTTATAGAAAATTTTGTCACTGTTTTTATTTCTATATAAATTTTGTCAAAATTTTATTTCTAGAGAAAATTTCAAAATTTCTAGGACGCTTAGTTTAGGAGATATGAGCAAAATTTGTTCATTAAAAAAAATTTTTGTTTTTAGGATTGTGGATTGGAATTTATTCTTATTTTTATGGGCTGGTTACGAATTAACCTCCTTTTCGCTTTATTGACGCTTAGTTAAGCAGATATTTTGTAGGATTTGATTGAAATTTGGGATTTTTTTGGGGTTGATCAACGGAATTAACCTCCTTTTCGCTCTAGGGACACTTAGTTTATGGAAGATATGGAGCAAAAGGAAGTTTTTCATATAAAAAAAATTTGTATTTTTACTTTTTGTATACATAACATATGTTCCTCAATTTAAATATTTTAGAAGATTTTTTTTTTAACTTCTGATCTAAGTGTTGCTATTATCACACGATTTTAGACAGTGTATTTCAGTCTGTTTTTGTATGGTTCAAATGAAGACCTCCTACTAATTTTATTTTTTTTATGCTACATACACTGGATGGAAAAAGGGACTGTTTTATTCATATTGTTTGGCTATAAAACATTATATGTTTGGAAACACAAATTTTTAAACACAATATTTTTGAGTGCAAGCATATAATGTTTCATAATACTTAGCATAACATGTTTTGGCGACTATATGTTACATATGTTAAGAACATATTATGTTTTGGGACATAAACATGTTGTAAATATAATATGCTTGGATGCAAACATATATTAATTTAGAAATAGCCTATAAACTTTATATGTGTTTAGTAGCTTGGAGCGCTATTTAACAGGGGAGCGATATTGAATTAAGTTGGTGGTTTGTTGCTTGTTATTACAAAAATTAACATTTTATTTTTTCCTTTGGGCAATTTGATCAGCTTACTTCTTTGATCCTTACAAACTGTGTGCGTCCGCTGTTCGAATCCCCGGTCCGGGCAAAGTGTAAAATTTAAAATAAAAAATCATTTAAAATTGAAATAATTTTCTTCTACAATGTTGTATTTACAGAAAAAAGGCTGGCTAATGAACTTAAAAAATCTCGTGGAAGATGAGAAGATGTGGGGAATATTACAATTAGGCAGATAAACAAAATTTAGCATTCAGGTCGAAACCTATGTGTTAGCACTATTATTACCTGTTTATTTTCATAATTCATTATGATTGTAAATATATAAATAAATAATAAAATTTTGAGCACAATATTGTTTGGGAGAATTTTTTTTAAGCATATAATATTTTTGGGTGCAAAATGCTTCCAAACATATTATATGTTCACATAATAACATATTGTTTTTTGGAAGGCAACATTATTGAATTTGGATGCAAAAATACAAAATGTTTGGAACTTAGACTACCCAAACATATATTGTTTAGACCAATATGCTTTCAAACATATTATATATTGGAAGAGATCAAAGATATAAATGTTTGGGCAATACCCAAAAATGTATATGCTTGAAGCAAAATATGTTTGGGAGTATATGTTACAGAAGCGATTTTTTGTGAGGGTGTAGACATTTTGACTGTTTTCGTCGGATAATATTTAATGCATTCCCCCTTAAATTTTTTTGGGGGTAGCTTAGCTCTCCTCGTTACGTCAATGGTGGCATTATACTATCATTTTATATAAATAAAATCAGCTTCAGGTAGAGGATTTGTGTTGGAAAAAGTCAACGATTTCGAGTTTCTTAGTATATGCCGAAACACGCTATATTTTTCTTCAACTTACCGAAGTTGTGGTAACCGTATTTATTGAGAAACTAAGAACATCTCGTTTAACCTTAATTCCAGAATTTTCCAAAATATTTAATTTTTCCTAAAAATGACGGAATGATTCGAAGTAATAATAATAAAAGTTGTAGTAATAGAAATATCTTACCTTCACTCGCCTAGCCATCTGCTCCATATCAATCGTTTGTAACCTCTTTGATTCCTCTTCATTCCAATCAATAATTTCCTGTTTCAATTTCAACATACGGTCATCCAGTTTGAATGTAGCTCCATATATAAAGACTTCATTTTGTTTCATATATCGATGGGTAACAACTAAATGCTCCTCGTTTCCATTTTTATACAATCGAATGTTATGACCTTTAAAATAAACTTGGGTTTTGCGAAATTTTCTATTTTCCATGGTAAAGACAACAACATCCTCATTACCCAAAGAGACTAGTAGTAGAAGACAATTTTCCATTTGCAGTATCCTAAATTAAATTTATTAACTACTATGATATATTATTTTATTTAATTTAAAAATATTCATATACCTTGAAAGGTAAATCTTTTTAACACCATACAAGTTCGGTAATGATTGATAAGGAACAAATTTGTTACTACCGTCGAATTTATAAATCATAGAATCGCTGTGATTTGTCCCATACATTTTCTTTGTATTCCCATAGACCAGAAAATTTTGAGAAATTTTACCTTGTCTTACGTTGAAATATCGTACATCGACTGCTCCATAAGTTTTGATATTTTGAAATAGTTTTAAATTCTTGTTTTTTATAGGAATATTTGTAAATCTTGGAATATGTTTCCATTTGACTAGATGCATCTTTATAGATAGCCATTTGCAACATAGGCTTCATCATCATTGTAAAGGCTTCCATGTGTTTAACATTTTGACAGGAAATATTTCCATTTTGATTGAATGACTCACCGATCCATTTGAAATAACTACATTGTCTCTCTCCGATTTGTAATAAAAACATTTCATTGTTGTTTATATAAAATTGATTTGAAGCAATACCGAAATCTGGGAAATACTGTACAGGATGTATTCGATCATCATCTATTTCATATATAACCGAAACATCGTCGATATTATTTAATGTTTTGGAGATATTTGATGCTAGAGATACATATGCTTTATTTTTAAATTGTTGGCAATCCATTGATGATATATGGGGTTTGGGAATATTAAATATTTCCTCGTATGATGAACCATTCTGTAAATGGGACATACATTTTGGATCAAAGAAATTAAAACAAAAACGATATGATTGAATATTTTACAGAATCCATTACCTTGCTTTTGAGCACAACAAAATGTTGTATCCTTTTAGAAGCGAAATGTAGTGCAGCTGCATATTTTATGCCTGTATCTAATGGTATAATACAAATGTCTATAGGAAATAGTACCGGAACAATATCCACTTTTTCAAATCCAACAAAGGACAGAGAATCTTCAAAAGAAAACATAAAGCGTTAGCATTTGTGTACCAAGCAATAAAATGTTATTCCTAATAACGAATATAAACATAGTTAGACATGTAGTAAACATTGTCAGCAATAGAGATGTCGGTGTTCAAAACATCCACATAAATGGTTCGACATTATCTTTGGTGAAATACTAGAATTTTATGGAAAATGTATTAAAAATAATGTATTAAATAAAATCTATTGAATCAAATTTCTATTTCCGTCATCTGTTAGATATAGTTATCATAAATTACGTACAAATTCATATAGAGTTGCAATAAATATTATACTTATGTTCTTATATTATTTTATTTTATTTTTATTTTATTTTTTTTGTTTTAATAATTTTTTTTAATGCATTTTTTATTTTATTTAAATGTAGATTCATTATGTGCGACCAGTTGGATGTATATAAAAATTGCATTAGTAAACAATTGGAGGAAATTGATATGCTCTCGTCTATATATTGTTCACCAGGCGAAATGCATATATTCGATCCAGGTGTTATTACGGACTTCAATGAATTTCTAGAAAATCCCTCCAATGAAAATATTGTAAAATATCTAAAAGCCCATATGGATTTTAATATCGTTTTACAATGTAACGGTGTCGCTGACAGAATGGAAAATAAATTGGAAGTCCGTATTGAACTACCTCATTTGTATCCTCTACTTGAGAATGCAATTGTTATTGTTCATACTCCATTGTTGAGTAAAAATAAAGAAATCTATTTGAAGAAAGAATTGGAAAGTTTCATAGAGGACTATGGATAAGGATGAAACTTACATATTTCAAGTTTTGTCTTGGATACAAGATCATATTGATGAATTGATCAAAAGAAATGCAAATGAATTTGAGGATATTGCAAATACACATCCTTTACCTGGAAATCCTGAAAATGATTTAATAGATTTTGAACGTTTGTGGATATATTCACATCACATTAAATCGAAACGAAACGACAGGAAATTGTCAAACAATCACGTAATCTGGATCTGAGTGGTTTTTAGTCGACCGGGAAAACCAGGTTTATATGTGTCGAAGGATTAAAAGAACACACTCAAACATTTTGGCAAATTATCAAAGGAATGCGTTGGCAAAAGATAACAATTTGTAAAATTGAAGCTGCCCGAAAACCTAGAGAAAAACTAAAATAAATTACGGCGTTTCGAAGGATTTAAGGAACAATTATTTTGCGATGATTTGGAGAATGAAGAAGCTGTTATGAATATGGATTATTATAAAGTATTTGGAATCGCACAATTCTGGATATATGAAAAAAGAATTATTTGGATTGGATTGAAAAAAATCATGGTGTTTTTATCAAAATGGGAGGGGGTTGGTTTTGAGGAAAATCCAAAAGTGACGTATTTGTTGGGAGAGGCTTCGAAAGATATCACAAAAGGTTTTTGGTTGTTTAAATTACTGGATACCTGATTTTCAAGCCCATTACTAGAGATTGGCCAAATTTCGTTCATTTAGGCCTGAATTTTGGAACAAAACTACTTACCAAGTCGCTAAAAACACAAACATTTTATTCTTTGTTTATACTCTTCTGTAGTAGAGTATATTTTAAAAAGAAAATTTAATTTTAAATTTAGCAAAAAACGTGTTTTAAAAAGAATATGTAAAGTAAAATTTTAAAAGGTTAAGGTCATGGGTTCAATATTAGTTTGGACCGAAAGTTTGTTACCGGTGTCTTATCCCCCTCCCAGTAATGCTTGTGACCGTTCGCCTATAACAAGGGCCTAAAGCAACATTTTGCCGGAAAAGCCTTGTTTTTCGGGATATCGACCAACTGATAATTGATAACGCGAACCTAGCCAACCTTGCGAACTGTGTTTAACAATTAAAGCGGGCTCACGCTACCCCAAAACAATGCGAGTGGTAAGCCTTCGGGCAGGGTTAGAAAAGTTCTCCTATGAACAGAATACAATGTGGGCTAATGCGAACCATGTCTTTTAGGTTTACCGCAATATGTAAAAGTAAAGAATATGTAAAAGTACAATTTTTTAGACCAACGTGGTGCAATGGTTAGCATAGCCCAGGTTATGTTTGCCTTGCATGCAAAAGGTCATAGGTTCAATATTAGTTTGGAGCGAACACCAAAAAGTTTTAATGGTGTATTATCCCCCTCCCACTAATGCTTGTGACCATTCGGACTTGGCTATAACAAGGGCCTAAAGCAAACATTTTGCCGGAAAAGCCTTGTTTTTCGGGATATCGACAACCTGAAAATTGATAACGCGAACCGAAATCCATCTTTGCAACCTCTGTTTATGAATTAAAAGCGGGCTCATGCTACCCCAAACCGATGCTAGTGAAATTTCTCCTATGGACATAATACAACGTGCCATGTTTTTGTTTAAATTTTAACCCTGGGGTACAACTTCTCACAAATGGAACTTATTGCACTAACCGTCGAACTGAACGGACGTGTTTTCTAATAGCGGAGTATTTCATCGTAATAAGTACTTATTACGAATTTCACGTATGGTGGAAATAATAAACCACCATGCAGCGAAATTCAAAGTCATCCACTGGGTTGCTAACTTCAGGGCCCAGTGGACGGGTAACGACTGAAGTTATAAATTTGGGCAGCGACCAAGAGTCAGGCCCAATTAGTCGACCTGTAGAGGGTCGACTGGCGGTGACACTTTGGCAAGTCGAACCTTTTCTAAGGTGACGACATCAAAAGGAGGCAGTCCCTCTCGAAAGAGATTCAAGGAACGAAGAAATGCTTTGTTTATCCGAAAGAAATTAGGATCAGTCGACCCAAGCACGTTGTCGGCTAAGCAAAGCGATTCCTTAAAATGGGCTCAAGGAATTCTTGAAGCTGGAAAAAGGGAACGATCACCGGATGAGCTGCCATCCTCTAAACGGGATCAAAGATCGTTTGCCTCAGTTGCAAAAGACAGCCTTGTGATGGCTATTATTAATAAAGGAGCATTGGACGGTATGATTCCAAGGCAAAAATGGGGGAAATTGAGAACGCGATGTCTGGTGTCTACTCAGAGGTGCGAAAAAAGTTTCCCGGACCAAGTCCTCGACGGCAAGATGCTGGATGGTATCAAGGACGATATAAGTTAATAGCTTTTGCGGACCAGAGGTCTATGGATTGCTTTAAAGCTGCATTGATGCTAATTGGTGAAGTTTGGGAAGGAGCCGCTTTGGAGTTAGTCGATAAAAAAGACATACCGGCTAAACCTAGAGCACATGCATGGATACCGGCAAACCCTCCTGATCCTGAGTCAATACTAGAGAGACTAAAAGAATGTAACCCAGATCTTCCAACCGCCGATTGGAAGGTTGGTCGTTTGGATGAGGTGGATGGACCAAGACGACATGCGGTGTTTATATTAAACATAGAGTCGCTGCCACATCTAGCCCAGACCCAAGGACGCGTAAGTTATGGCTTTCATGATATCCATATGAAGGTATACAAAAGCGATCAGCCAAAGGATTCCGAAACGGACAAGCCTCCGGTAGAGTCAGCAGTGAAAAAATCTCCTAGCGAAGCCGAAGGAGACATAAAACCTGCAGACTATGGCGAAAATCATATGCGGGAAGTTTCTACAGGCTCAAGCCTCACCAAAGCTGAACCGCGGATTGTTGCGAGAGTCACCGAGATCTGTGAAGAGGAAGCCTTTGATGACTCAATTGAAGCGGCTGATGTGACGGTGGTTGAAAATTTGGATGGTTCTACGGTTCCTCCAGATAAATCTTCACCATTGTAAGGCCGCTTGTGCTGCCTTAAAAGTTCTCCTGATGAAAGGAGACATAGATATAGTTCTTATTCAAGAACCATACATATATAAGAACAAGATCTGTGAATTAAGCACTCCGGGTTTCAAACTTTTGCATAATACCGGTAACGATATAAATCGAGCATGTATAATTGCTAAAAACGAACTAAACTTGTTTCTGCTTCCTTCATTGAGCAATGCAGACACTGTCGAAGCAAGTCTAGAGATATCAAAATGCAAATATTGGGTATCTTCGGTCTACATGGGACATGATAGGGAGATGCCACCCTGTGCCGTTAGGACCTTAGTTGAGGAGCTGTCACTTATTAAACAATTATTAAGCTTTATAGTACCGTTATATACTAACTATAATTAACCAAAAATAAATGAACACGATTTGATAATTTAATATTTTGAGCGTCTTATTTTCTATATACATATGATTTCTAATTTTACTTGATACCATACAGAAAGGACACCATACACATCACCATTCATACAGAAGAGGACTAACGACATACTATAGAAATAATAGCACCATTCATACCTTTTCCCACTGTAGGTGTTTGCAATTCGCGTTTTTGTATCTTTGAGTTGAATGGATCCACATGCAAATTGTAATTGTAATAAAAATCTACATTGAAAGTAATGATATTTTCCACGCACAACAACAATATAAACACATTTAGACATGATATAAGTTTCAGTAATTCCATGTTTTTTCCATTAAAATTACGAGTGTATGTTTAACTTTGCAAATTAAACAGTTATCATTCGGCAAAATTCAAAGTAACTGTTCATTCATTAATCCGAATGCTAAATTTCAGATAGTGTTGCCAGATTATTCTTATTATGTTTAACCAGGACTATATAAGAAAGGTAGCGTTATTACATCTATAGAATTGTGTTGCAATAAGGTGGTATTGCTCAATCTACTGATTAAAGGAGTACCCACCTTGTTCGGTTTTCGAGTTGAAAATTATTTTATTTTAGCGATTACTTTTACTGATATAATCAAAATTATAAATGAAAACAAACGTATTCCTGTAAAGTCTTGCCGAAATTTAGAGGAACAAGAAACTGCGCATCAATTGAGTTAATTTATCTGCTTTGTTGAACTGTTTTAATAAAATAACCGCGAAAATTTCAACGCGAAAAGCGAACATAGTACTGACATTAAGATATTTTTATGAATGTGTAAAGGTAATAGACAACAAAGACTGTTTTCACGGATACTTTTTTGAATCAATTAATTTAGAAATATTAAATATTTCGCAATCAATGCCTTTTATATTTTCCAACCCTATTTTGATAAGACTAGATCAAAATATAATCGTGTGTGAAAATGTAAAAAATGGACTAACATCTAAAAGCAATATTTCTCTGTCATCCTATTCATGAACGCATAATAAAGACAATTTAATAAAAATATCGATAGAGATAGTTCGACATACACAGTCTGTTTCTGTATGTCGACCGAGCTCTATCGATCGACTGAAATGGAAACAAACAGCTGAATTTATAACCAAAAATCAGCTGTTTTTATGCATTTCGGTCGATCGATAGAGCTCGTTCGACATACAGAAACAGCTGTTAGTAAAGTAAAGTGGTACAACTTCTCACAAATGGAAGCTCTATTTAGATCAAACTTGAAATATGATGATTGAGTCGATAAGTGCTTCGACATCAGAAAAATATTGACAAGAAAATAAAAAAAAAATCTGATGGGCAGAATACACATGCATGTATAAATAAACGAGCGTATAATGAAAGAAAAACATACAATATTTGTAAAAGATGATGAAAAGGCGATATGAAAATCGACAATAGAAATAAAAGATAAAACTAGGAGAAAATATTACACATACGCTTACCGGCGGTGCTGCTATCACCGTTTGCGCCATTATTGTTGTTGTTACAGGTAGCTGGTGAGCTTCTACCATTTTCCAAGGAATTACTATTTATTCCCGATGTTGGTTTCAGGACAATATATTTCGATTTCAATGTCTCCAATACAGATTGTCCATAATTGGTTACTTCCTCGTATTCGATTTTGGAAAACAGTACACGCTTGGCAGAGGCCACTAACTTGCCATGTAGCGATTCAGCATCGTCGGTAGTGGGCCCTGAAGAGCCATTGGCTTGTTCATCCGTAGCAACAACTTTGGCATTGGCAGCTGCTGAGCAACTACTGCCACCACCGCCGCCTGATGAGCCAAACAAGTCCTCCCTTAAGGCGGCATTCACATTTGCCGTAGTCTCACAAACCACTGAGACTGGCATGGAGTTGGTTGATGTAGGAGTTTGTGGTGGAATTTTGGTAATATTTAATGTGATAAATTTTTTGAATCAACTGTATTTTGAGGTTATATTAGTATGATGGCCAATAACCTATTGCAATCACAGCAACGACGGGTGCGGTTTGTTGGCCTGAAAAACGGAAGCGTTTAAATTAGATCCAAATCCGCTTTAATTCTTGTCTGGCAGTCTCGTACAAATTGCCCTGACTTTATAGTCACTGTGAGGTGTACGCGGGGCACGCATACGATGGCAACGTAATGAAAACAATTGCAGCAATTCCTTGTGATAATTCCTTTTTATTTTCAATTGCTGATTTCTCTATACTGTTCGTGGTGCTGCTGCTGTACATATACTCCACCACCGCCACACAAACACACATCCAGAAAAAAATCTCCTTGAACGTCCTTTAGGTTGGGGGGAAACTCTTGTTGTTGCTGTGGACCGGGGTTTGTCTGGTGTAGTTTGATCCTTAGAAATCCCTAATTTTTAAATTGCTAAATTTTCATAATTCGTAATCTTTACCGCACTTTCGGCTTTCGTCTGTAACACACACAGGGCTTTTTATTTCTTGCAACACCACTTTTTACACGTTTTTCTTCTTTTATTCCACCATATTCTTTCGTGTGAATTTTCGCGTTCAATGATTTAATGTATTCTTTGTAGTATTCACGACCATAGAATTTTCTTGCTGTGTTTATCTACTAGATATTGCCTTTTTTGCGTTCATTCTACATTAACTTTGTAATGGCTCGGCTTTTCCGTAAATTTTACATATTTTCGCTGTGTTAAAAAATAAAAAAAATATGAAAATTGTCCAATCCACGACCGAGTAACTTTACTTTGCTTGAAAAAAATGTGCTTGAATCTTCTGTAGAGAACGCAGCCGGATAAATATATCTTCGACCGGCGTCAGCTATGTACAACACTTGAAAGCCGTTAAATATTTTCTGGCTCTGGGAGAGGGATTGGTTAGCATACGGCATCGTTAAATTTTCGAATTAGTCTAGCGTAGCGTTATTACTACGTCTTCACTATTTTTGAAATCTGGCTTATCGAGATTTGAAATCGGCTTTGTCATACAAGCCAATAAACACAAACATTGGAAAAATGCTTATATTCAACACGCTTTCAAACTTGTTTTTCAAGATTTAAGCACTGCATGCAGCTCTACCGATATTTCCCCTACACATTAGAAATGCAGAGTTATAAAGGGTGATTTGTTAAGAGCTTGATAAGAGTGGGAAATTGGCATGCGTCACACCAAATGTTGCATTGACGGTGTTAAGGAAGAATTACATACCATGAGTTCAATTCGTACTATGCGTCCGATCATTAGAGTTGAAATTTCTCTTTGAAATCAAAAGCTCGAATAGTCTGTCGCAAACAGAAAAAAATCAACCCTTCCATCAACGCACGGATTGACGCATGGTGTGTAATTCAACCTTTAGTTGCATACATGTTTGTATTTTTTTTTATTTGTTTTTCGTTTTTATTTTTTTTTTTTTAAGAAAATCTTAATTTTCTTAATGAAACAATGTTAAATTTTAGGCAACAACAAAAAAATACATTTTCCTCTTTATGGAGATTTATTTCCTGCACTTAATTTCTTTTTATTGGTATTTTAATGCTATGTCAATACTTGTCGCGTATACGACAAGTATAATTTGGTTCGATAAACGAAAAGTATAGAAATAACACCGTAAATGGTTTGATGTGCTCAGTAGCCAATTTCTCAATCTGCCTCATATAATAAACAACCTAGCCCACCATCAAACC
>PGFW01002572.1:8353-23568 GCA_003123925.1 Haematobia irritans
ATATGACTTGACATCTTCCCTTCTTTATAAAAAATTAAAATACCAAAAAAAAAGAGTAAATATAAATTTGATTTTTTTAAGTTTTAACATGCGAATTAATGTCGCTCACCACGTTGGGCGCCAGCTCATGCCTTTCGTTAACAAATAGAAAAATCCGAACATTATTCCATCAGCGTAAAATGTTTGTTTTTCTTTTTTTCTAAAAACTGCGACGAGTTTCTGGCCATGTTCTTATTGCATACGAGTATGTCTTGGTAATTTTTTTAAAAAGATGCATTGACCCATTTTTGAATAACTGAAACCTTTTTCCCATATTTCCGAATTAAACTTTTAGTCCATAAAATTGCATTATTAATAACTATTTTATTTTTTCTTTCTATTATGAGGTAAGCGGCAATGACCATATAAAATAATATCCGATTTTTATTTGTATGTATTTTTTGACATTAAGACATTTTTCCAACAGATACTTGCAGTCAGTGAAAATTTCCTAAAGAAAATATTTAAAAAAATTTAAGAATATGGCACCTAATATTCTTTAGTATTATGGTTTGCTTCCCCCCACCGAAAAATTCCTAAGGAAGTAAGAAGATTAATCGAGTGCAAAGACCTGAATTCCATTGTTTATTTCGTATGAAGTCAAGGATCACCTGTTTATAACCCCATTGCCACTCGATACCTAAAATATTCTACGCGAAAATTTTGAAAGAAGAAAATTTACCAGAGAAAAAATACCATTTTTATTTTTTTGGTTATTACGACACAAAACGTTTCTTAAAAAAAAAAATGTTTAAATATATTAATTCAATTCGTTTTGATCATTCCTTGAATTTATAAATGTGTCAGAAGTTGAAAAAAATATTTCTTGTCCCAAAAATTTTATTTCTATAGAATAAAATTTTGTTAAACATTTTATTGCTATAAAGAATAATTTGTTATCAAAGCTATTATGAAATTTCTATAGAATTTTGTGTAAAAATTTTTTTATAAATAGAAAATTGTCAAAAAAAATTTTATATATAGAAAATTTTTTGACAAAATTTTTTTCTATAGAAGTTTTGACAAAAATTTTATTTCTATAGAAATTGTATAAAAATTTTATTACTATAGAAAAATTTATTCAAAAATTTATTTCTTAAAGAAATTTTGTCAAAATTTTATTATATAGAATAATTTTACTAAATTTTATTTCTATAGAAAATTTTTGACAAAATTTTATTTCTATGAAAAATTTGTAAAAATTTTATTACTATAGAAAAATTTATCAAAAATTTATTTCTTAAGAAAAATTTTGATCAAATATTGTTTATCTATTTAGAAAATTTTGTCAATTTTTTTTTTTCCTATAGAAAATTTGTTTTTAACATTTTTTTTCTAATATGAAAATTTGTCGAAAAATTTATTTCTACAAGAAAATTTTATCAAAAAATTTAATTTCTTGAAGAAAATTTTTGTCAAAATTGTTAATTTTTTATAGGGCAAATTTTCGTCCAAAATTGTAATTTCTATAGAAAATTTGTGTCCAAACTTTTAGGTTCTATAAGAAAAAATTTATTTCTATAGAAATTTTATCAAAATTTTTTTCTTTAAGAAAATTTTATCAAAATTTTATTTCTTAAGAAAATTTTGTCAAAATTTTTTTTTTTTTATTTCTTTAAAAAATTTTGTCTAAAATACTTTGTTTCTATAGAAAATTATGTCAAAATTTTTAATTTCTAAATAGAATATTTTGTCAAAATTTTATTAACTATAGAAAATTTGTCACAATTTTTCTATAGAAAATTTTGTCAAAATTTTATTTCTATATGAAAATTTTTTCAAATTTTGTTTCTATAGAAACTTTGTCAAAATTTTTAATTCCTATACTCAAAAAAAGTTTTACTTGGATCTCATAGATGTTTGACTTTCCGTTAAGGATTTTTTGTAATATGATCGCGAGCCAAAGAAGGCGTCTTCTTTAAAAAATAAAAGAAAATTTTTTTAGGGCGACCTATCTGGCTCTAAATCTAGTACCAATAAAATTAAAATAGGATACAGATTCTCATTATATCAAAATTTTCATTTGCTTTTCAGCGGTTTTTTTAATAAAGGTAGCTCACGTACAAACAATATGCCAGGTTAAAAATCCAAAATAAATAACGGATGCCTCGAAAGTAAAAAAATGTTTTCTTAATATCCAAAAAAAACAAAAACTTTTTAACCAAGACGGATAAATCTTCAAAATACGTCTTATCCTATATTTGAAGCGTTTTAAAATGTCAAAATCAAAAAGTTTTAAATATTCAGTGAATTATAAAGGACAATTTCTTTACAATCAAAAGGAAAATAGGCCTTAGTTCAAAGACATGGGACTTTACGGAGGGACGCAACGTGCGCCAAATTTCCAAAATTTGTGTCCGCGAAATTTAATGGAAAAATGTTGAATATTTTTTTTAAAACTTTTTTTTAATTAACATGTTTGATTATTTTAAAAGAAATTGTGCTTAATTATTTTAAATATAGTAAGATTTCGAATCCTAAAATTGTAGATTCGTAATTTTTAATTATCAAGTAAAGTATTTTGTTTCAGAGTGTATAGAAAATTTTTTCAAAATTTAATTTCTATAGAAATTTCTGTAAAAATTTTAAAGTTTATATAGAAAATTTTGTCAAATTTTATAATATTGAAAATTTTGTCAACGTATTTTATTATATATTATTTACTATATATATATTTAATAGTAGAGATTTTGTCAAAAATTTTGTTTCTATTAGAAAATTTCATTTCTTAAGAAAATTTTGTCAAAAATTAATAAAATGTGTCAAAGTTTAGAAGATATTTTTTTGTCAATTTTTTTTTCTACAGAAATTTTTTTAACATTTTGATTTCTATAGAAAAATTTGTCAAAAAATTTAATTTCTAATATGACATTTTATCAAAATTTTATTTCTTGAAGAATAATTTTGTCACATATTTAATTTCTTTAGAAAGTTTTGTTAAAAATTTTCTTTTAGAGAAAAATTTTGTTCAAAATTTTATTTCGTATAAGAAAATTTTTGTCAAAAATTTTATTTCAATAGAAAATTTTTGTCAAAAATTTTAATTTCTATAGAAAATGTTGCAAACATTTTATTTTAAGAGAAAATTTCTTAAGTTTATAGAAAAATTTTGTCCAAATTTTATATATATAGAAATTTCGCCAAAATTTTAATTTCATTATAGAATATTTTGTTCAAAATTTTATTAAACTACTATAGAATAATTTTGTCAAAAATTTTATTTCTGTGGAAAAATTTCGTCAAATTTATTTCTAATATTGATAAATTTTGTCAAAAATTTATTTCTATAGGAAAATTTCGGTCAAAAAGGTTTAATTTCTATAGACCGAGTGTCGTCCAACATTTTATGTTTCTATAGAAAAATTTTGTCACATTTTATTTCTATAGAAAAAATTTTATTTCTATAGAAAATTTGTTGTCAAAATATGTTATTGTGTTATGAAAATTTTATTTCTATCATCAAACTATTTCGCCAAAATTTTATTTCCTATACGAATATATTGTCTAAATTATATTACTGTAGAAAATTTTGTCAAAGATTTTATTTCTATTGGAAAATTTTTTCAAAATTTCATTTCAATAGAAAATTTGTCAGTAATTATTTCTAGAGAAAATTTCGTGAAGTACCTTATTTGGAGAGGAATATTCTGTAATAATCTAGAGCAAACATCAAAATATCTACCAATCTACCAAACTAGTAAAAAATCTTGCATTTTTGGGTAGGAATTCGAGACTATTGGCAACAGTAATTTGATGATGTACCGTAACCGTTGACTTTCCATAGCCTATATTGACATGATTTCAAAGTCGATTTTTAAAGTGATTGACGAAAGGTGCGCCTCTTGCGACCGTTTTTGACAAAACTCAAGTTTGGGTATGGATTTGTGAGAGTGTGCTTTTAGGTTTAGGCCTGTTTACTATCCATAACAGGTAATTGTAGTCTTTTAATTAAAAAGTAACTGGATCCATGATTGACCATGCTATGTTGGTATCCATTTTTCCCTTTTTCAAGATCTTACAAATGCCTGTGGCAACATACGCTTCAAAATCTCTCTAAAATCTATCAGATTAAAAAAAAAAAAAAACGGTAGGAAATACATCTTTAAAAACTTCCTTAACATCTCCATGGAAAATTCGAAATATTTTGCAATGGAAATCGCCTGCATTTGTTGCATTCTTCGTGGTATAGACTCTTCAAGAAAAAAAAAACAAAAAACAAAGAAAAAAAAAGGATAGAAGTGCTCTAGACAAATAGGAGAGCTGCATCAAGTGTTACAAACATGGATTGATAGATGCTGTTTGTTGCATTTTTAGATTGGTTATTTATAACAGTATGTTGATTTCAACGGTTCTCGACCCATCGGCAGTTTCTAACAAATGCATCCAAATCCGCCCACATCAGGCTATACTTCATGTGTGCTTGCCGTTGTTTTGAGTAACGCTTTTTTTTACGAAGTACTGTTACAATTCATATTCGTGTGGCCATTTCAAATAAAAATTTCGATTGGACAAGGGAAACAAAAACAGTAAAGACAGAACAGCAGACGGCAGCAGATGTAATTCCCTCTTTCCTTAGATGCTCAGCGACATGTGTATGTGTGTCTGTGTTTGTAACATTGTGGCTGATTCAAGCGTTTTTTTCCAGTCCCTAATTGCAAAAAAAAAAAGAACACAAAAAAAAACACGAAATACTTAATGAAGTTGAAGGCAGCCATTCTCCCAAGTGTGTCGTGTGATGTGGGGACGGACAACTCCCCCAAGGGTGGCTCTCATTTTGGTATCGAGGACCGTACCTATGGTTGTGTAGAACATGCTACATTACCAACATTAGCAGTGCGACGGTGATTAACAACAATCGAAGATGGTTTTCCAAAATAGACTTGTGCCATCTGTAAATGACCATCATCTACTCACTCCTTAAGACCCAAAATAAATTTTAAATAGAGAAAAACCAAGTTTGTAAGTTGTTAAAAATTCTCAACAGTAGTAATTTATTTGCAATATTGGTTCAACAACAACCATCATTTATGAATGAAGTTGGCATTTTGTAGTTGTGGCACTTCATTTCGTGCTACATATGAGTTTATCTTTATTATTTTTAATAGAAAGGAGAATAACAAGAAAAAAGACAATAGTAACGATATATTGTAAACCGATGGGGAGCCCCAAATGACACAAGGATAACAACACGATCTTCTTTGTAGGAGGTCGAAAAGAATGATTGAATGTCCAAGGAAAAACACTATGCATGTTAATTAAATTAAATAATTAGAAGGTTAAATTAAATTAAATAAATTACAAGTTAAAGTATAAAACAAACTAAAACTAAAACTAAAACTAAGATCTACAAAACTAAAAACTATAAAATAAAACTAAAACTAACGTAAACTAAACTAAAACTAACAACTAAACTTACAATCGTAGAAAGCTAAAACTAAACTATAAATAGGAAACTAAACTAAAAACTAACTAAATAACTAAAAAACTAAAACTAAAATAACTAAAATAAAACGGCTAAACTAAAACTAAAACTAACATAACGAACTAAAAGGACATAAAACTAAACTAAAACTAAAACTAAAACTAAAACTAAAACTAAAACTAAAACTAAAACTAAAACTAAAACTAAAACTAAAACTAAAACTAAAACTAAAACTAAAACTAAAACTAAAAACTAAAACCTAAAACTAAAGACTAAAAACTAAAACTAAAAAGCTAAAACTAAAAACTAAAACTAAAACTAAAACTAAAACTAAAACTAAAACTAAAACTAAAACTAAAACTAAAACTAAAACTAAAACTAAAACTAAAACTAAAACTAAAACTAAAACTAAAACTAAAAACTAAAAACTAAAAACTAAAACTAAAAACTAAAACTAAAAATAAAACTAAAACTAAAACTAAAACTAAAACTAAAAACTAAAAACTAAAACTAAAACTAACTAAAACCTAAAACTAAAACTAAAACAAAACTAAAACTAAAAACTAAAACTAAAACTAAAACTAAAACTAAAAACTAAAAACTAACAAAACTAAAACTAAAACTAAAACTAAAACTAAAACTAAAACTAAAACTAAAACTAAAACTAAAACTAAAACTAAAACTAAAACTAAAACTAAACTAAAACAAAACTAAAACTAAAACTAAAAACTAAAACTAAAATCTAAAACTAAAACTAAAGAAAAAAAAAAGTTAAATTAAAATTAAAATTAAAATTAAAATGAAATTAAAATCAAAATTAAAATCAAAAATCAAAGTCCCAAAATCAAGTACAAAATAAAATCAAAATCAAAAATTAAAATCAAAATTTAAATTAAATTTTAAATTAAATTAAAATAAATTAAATTTTAAAAATCAAAAATCAAAATTAAAAATCAAAATTAAAATGTAAAAATTAAAATAAAATAAAATTAAAATTTAAAATTAAATTAAAATTAAAATTAAATTAAATTAAAAATTAAAAATTAAAACTAAAAATCAAAATAAAAAGCAAAAATTAAAATTAAAATTAAAATTAAAATTAAAAAATGCAAAAATCAAAATTAAATATCAAATTTTAAAATTTAAATTTAAATTTAAATTTAAATTTAAATTAAAATTTAAAGTTTAAATTAAATTTAAATTTAAAAATTTTAAAATTTAAAATATATTAAAAATTTAAATTTAAATTTAAATTTAAATTTAAATTATAATTTAAAAATTTAAATTTAAATTTAAATTTAAATTAAATTTAAAATTTAAATTTAATTAAAATTAAAATTAAAAATAAAATTAAAGATAAAATTAAATTAAAATTAAAATTAAAATTAATTAAAATTAAAATTAAATAAATTAAAATTAAAAATTTAAAAAATTAAAAATTAAAATTAAAATTAAAATTAAAATTAAAATTAAAATTAAAATTAAAATTAAAATTAAAATTAAATTTAAAATTAAAATTAAAATTAAAATTAAAATTAAAATTAAAATTAAAATTAAAATTAAATTAAATTAAAAATTTAAAATTAAAAATTAAAATTAAAAATTAAAATTAAATTTAAATTTAAAATCAAAATGCAAAATAAAATTAAAAATTAAAATTAAAACTAAAATCAAAATCAAAATAAAAAGCAAAATTAAAATCTAAAAAAAAATTAAAATTAAAATAAAAACTAAACTAAAATTAAAATTTAAATTAAAAATTAAAATTAAAAACTAAAATCAAAATCAAATAAAAAAGCAAAATTAAAATTAAAATATAAAATTAAAATTAAAATAAACTAAAATAAAATTTAAATTAAAAATTAAAAATATAAATATAAATCAAAATCAAACCTAAAACTAAATTAAAAATCAAAAATCAAAATTAAAAACTAAATTTAAAAATTAAAATTAAATTAAAGTTGAAATTTACAAATAAACTAAAAAATTTAAATTAAAATTTTTGTGTTTTGGTGATTCTAATGGGAAGATACCATACATACCCACAATCGTAACTTACCAGATTTTATAAATCTTTAATTGTCTTAAAAGCTGGGAGTGGAAAGGTAAAGATGATGATGCGGTTTCCTGTATTTTATTTTAAAGAGGCAAATTGTCTTTTGTGGTCTCTGTGTGTGGTAAAATTGTTATATAAAACACTGCAAATTTGGTTTCAACATTTTAAATTTAAGGAAATATGTGAGCCTCCACAAAGTTATATACAACATGGTCTTGCAATATAAAAATGCACACTTAAAAGGTGGCGATACAAAGGTTATTATAAATAATAGTTTTTTTATGAAAAGAGAAATTGTCATGTTGGTCATACCTTGTTTGTCGTTAAAGTTACTATCATTTTGATTTTAAAAAACATCCCCATTAAAAAATACTGCATAAAAAATGGTTAGGGATTCCCTACTTGTTTTGATTTGGAGGTATTCAGGATTTGGATCAATCATGTGGGCAAAAACTTTTCCAATTTCTCTATAATTAAATTATTAATTACTTAATAAATAAATAAAATAAATAAAAAAACTATTTTAAATTTTTAAAGGATGTGTAGCTATCAGAACCATTTTTTAGCACTGTTGGGCTAATGAAATTTTTTTCTGTCATCCTTTATTCACTCTATTAGGCGTTCGCACGGAAACTGTTGGCTATTAGGAAGCCGCTTTCAAGTGCTCTGTAAAAAATCTGTATTATCTAGCCAATGTTATTTATACACACATTTGAACAATGATAGTCCTATCAGAATAAAAAAAATAATAATAAAAAAAAATAAATAATAAAAATAATAAATAAAAAATATAAATAATAATAAACAAAAATTAAAAAATAAAATAGAATGAAAAATTCGATTTAAAGGTGAAATGATTACAAGGTTTTATTTTAATTGGAAAAGTTTTCAATTGAATTTGTAAAAAAGTTTCATTTGATTTGTAAAAAGGTTTCCATTTCCTTTTGAAAAAAGGTTTGTAATGTATTTCAAACAGCTCTCTGTCAAAAAAATCGATGCCCTCATCCAGAGTACGCTAAAGTCGACTTAGCATTTTGTGATGGAGTTCGTATGTTTTTTTATTCGGGATTGATGTGAATTGCATCCCTTGAAATCATAAAGTTTGAATTAATATGATACTTCTATCAAAAAAGTTATGGTTAATATGGTACGTCGCCTGTGTGTTTTAAAAATTTCCAATCCAAAAAGGGCTAAAAAAGCGTTTGTTCGGTTTAAAGTGGGTCTAAGTCAATTTTTAAGCCATGTTCATAATATACTAATTTGAATTCGTACATACTAAAAACATCTAACAATGAACATAATTTTAAGACACGAAAAAAAGTGAATCTTATATTCTTATAACGATTTTTGAGAAATTCCAAAAAACAAACTTTGAACTTGTTTCCTGTAAAATTCACGTTTTTAAGACTTAGTCCTACTTGGAATCGGAAACAATCGGAAAATATACTCCATTCTGTATGCTGTATCCTAAATTTGAAAAATGGGTTGGTGTGCACCCAATTTTTTTTTAGTATTATAATTTTTTTGTTCGAAGTTCTTCAAAACTTTTATATTTTGGCATCGTTGCATGTCAAACATAATTTGCATTTTGGTCAAACAAAAATGTGTGTTTTAGCATAAATCAATTTTGTGGCAATTTAGTATTGTTAAGTGTTACAACATTCACTTCCATTTTATATCCATTTTATATATGTTGATACACTCAAAAAAAAGTGAATTCTCCAAGAAGGAAAATCTTGGTTACTTTGAATTTTTTTTAGCTAAACTATATCAAAAACGTAAATATGAAAAAATAATATTTTTTGTTTTCAACAAATTGAAGAAAAAATTTTTTGGACATAATTATTTGTTTGCACTTGTTAGAGAATTTTACCTCATTTAAAGGAAAAAATTGCAGTTAGTAATTCCAACACTGTCATACCATGTTCAAGATGCCAATTTTAGGGAATTTGAAATATATATACGGAATTATTTATTTATAATATTTATAACCATAATGAGTGCAAGTAAGAGCAATATAACACTGTAAAAAATATCCCTCTATTAGCTTCTCAATTATTGGATTTTACATTTAACATAATGACAATTTCCGAATTTCATAGTTTTTCTTGTTTATTTGGATACAACAACAATCCTACTCGGGGCAAACCTTTCTCAACCATAAACAATGGCGCTATAAGAAAGAGCAAACACCAAAGAGAGTGAGTCGGTATAAATGGCATTGGAATAAATATTGATGTAATTTGCACACCACACACACTAATATTACCACAATAATATGAATACAACAATCTACTCAGCCTTATGGAATATAAATGGCTATCTGAGTACATATCTGCATAATCAAAAATATAATACCTCTCAATATTTCACAAATATTTTCTAGAGTTAAATTGCAGAGTTACAGGCTCAAAAACACCAAATAGGGGAACCACATGAATCTCTAACTCTCAACTTGGTATTTGGAAATTATTATAGCTTAGGTTATAATAAAGTAAAGATTGAATCACTTTAATAATTTTGTGAAAGTCAGTGTATTGAAAAAAAAAAAACAATTCACTCGACGCTATCAGTAGAGGAAACATTTAGCACTATTGAGCAAATATAACTTTATTTTTTAGTTAACTCGGGGAAATTATGTTAACTTCACTGAAAAAAACTTAATTTTGTACGTAGATGGTGCCAATTTGAGCTTTCATGTCCCTAATTAAATCTAACTGCTTCAAATTATTGCTTAGTTGTAAATGAGAGCGTTCTTTTCTAATATAAAGTTTGTTTCCTTGTTCAAAAAAGCCCGAAAACCTCTTCGCAAATGAAGATTTCGTGTGGTGTCCTGCTCATAATTCAGTGAAATTCTTTGGTCGCTTAAAAATGGGGATATAATAACATGAAAGAAAAATTTTTTGACTAAGGTTCAACTTTTTAAATAATAATATTAAATAAAATTTATTAATTTCAAAAAATTCTTTAATTAAATGAAACTTTTCTTTAAAATTTTTTTGTTCGTGTTTGCATCTTGACTACAAAGAAAAAAATGCATTTCAAAAAATAGGACATGTTTTTCAACACTTTAGCATAATTTCTACTGGGAAGTCGTATACGAATTTAAAAGTTGTATATTACGAAGTTATCGTATTTACGAAAAATTAAAGTTGTCATTAAAATTGTGTTTTTAAAGGACTTTCGATAGATATTGAGGAAAAAAGCGCGACAAAGCGAAAAATTACAATTTTGCTTCCCAGAGTCAGACTAAAACCCAAAGTTTAGAATTTGTGTCAGAAAAGTATCCTTACTTGATTCCCCGGTCTTTGGTTCGGAATTAATTATCAAATTTGTTAAAGTAAAGACAAAAATCTTTGGAACCGGACATTGCAATTTTTTTTTCAGTCTAAATTCAGAACTAAATTGATGAAGGTTCCTAAAACCTTTAAAAAATGTTTGTGCTACTTTAGTTTTTAAATGAATTTAAACAAGCTGATATTACAGGACGTAAACGCTCGGGACCAGGCCGAATCCTTTGTACCCGGTCACACAATGGGATTGCGATATCGAAAGTTTATCTATTAGTAACTCGGTATTCCACAATTAAATGGTGTTGGGGTTGCGGCCCATTAGCAAGGCTTATCTTAATTAACTCATAATTACTTCTCAACTGCCCCAAGCTGCCTTTAGGCGGTTCTTTCATTTAAATAAAGGAAGGTTTTTGTAAACACACCTTAAGAGAACCAAAAATGTGACCGGGTAAAAATATAATAGGAAGAAAAGCTTAGTTACAACTTGTTCAAAGAGGCTTATTCGACAATATGTTTATTTTTACTCGTTTATTTGTCTTGTTGTGGAGTTCTTCTTGCTTTCGTGTTCGTTAACAATTGAAAAATTTTAATCAGCTTGCAAACAAATTGGCGGCAATTAGAGAGTTAAGGCTTCCTTAAAAATCATCTTCTAAGTTGTAAGTTAGTCCATTGCGGTATATATTAGTAGACAAAGGAAAGGTCGATTAAATACGTAATATATTCAGTCATTTGACGGGGGTATATATAGAGAAGAAATAATACGAGCGATATTAAGCTTTTTTGTGCAGTAATTAGTAGATGACTAGAATTTTTGAATATCGGCTGAGGAGACCAGCGTCGCTTTATATGGCTGAGTCTATATAGCATTATTAACACACGAGTCTACCAAAACAATGGCAGATTTTTTACTATTTTGCGTATACTAGAATACACTAGTATGAATTCTTGTGTTTGGAAGGATATTTGCAAACAACACTATCCCATCTTCTAAACTTATTCGCAAAGGTACTTCATAATTCTTTCTTTAGGAAATACATTTTCGGAACAAAAATTTTCTACAGAGAGTTTTAAGGAATTTCTTACATAATTTTCTATAGAAATACATTTTGATAAAAATTAATTTTTTTACAACAATTATTATTAAAGTTTATATTAAATTAGACTATGTTGGATCAAAACTTCTAAAGACATCAATAATGTGACATAATATTTCCTATAGAAAAGTATTCATAATTACAGGAGGATGAGTTGACAGGACATAGCACGATAAACATATAACTTCCAATTTGATAACTCTATGATGTCTTCCCGGTGGATATAATAACAGATAATTATTCGTGGCAAGACTTATCAGGGCGGCATAATGAAAAGTAGCTATCTTAGCTTCTTGTTTCAGGATATTGGGATAAGCATAAACAGAAATTTTTCTTAATTTCATGTTATCCTGTTTCGTGTGGAGTAAGGAGGTAGAGTATCTCCAATGGTTATTATTTTTTATCTTTAGACATTTGTTTTTTGAGAACTTTGCAACATTTTCAAAAGTGCGACTTTTGCATTTGCACCCCCCACCTGCACCACAAATTGAGCACGCGTAAGTGATAGTTAGGTTCTAATTTACACTTTTGACAAATTTTGTATGGAAATTATATTTGAACAAAATTTTCTATAGAAATCAAAATTTTGACAAAATTTTCTTATAGAAAATATTACACATTTTGACCAAAAATTTATCTACCGGGCATATAAATTTTTGGTATTAGTTATTTTTTTTGGCTCGAGTGCAATCGTGATTTTCTGTGATTGGGGATCGGTTTATTTGGCGGCTATACATTTAAAGATCGATATGACAATTATTGGGCATGGATATGTTATCGGCAATACTCTAGCGAAATATTTACCCAAATTTTTCAATCGGGATCGGATCTATTTTGCTTCTTCAGAGGGCTCCGCAGGGTCCAAATTTTGGAGATCGGTTTTATGGGGGCTTTATAATTATTTATGATCGATATGGACCAATTTTTGATTGGTTGTTAGAGCATGCTTACTAACACCATGTCCAAATTTCAGCAATCGGGCATG
This sequence comes from Haematobia irritans, assembly GCA_003123925.1. NCBI lineage: Eukaryota > Metazoa > Arthropoda > Insecta > Diptera > Muscidae > Haematobia > Haematobia irritans. The sequence goes on from PGFW01002572.1 coordinate 21,243, forward strand.
AATTTGGCCTCCTCCGAAGAGGCTCCGGGCAGAGTCAAATCTGGCGGATCGGGATATATTATGGGGAACTATATAATGATTAAAAACGAATATAGACCAATTTTTGCTTGGTTGTTAGAGACCATATACTACACCATGTTACCAATTTCAGCCAGATCGGATGAAATTTCCATCTCTTAGAGTCTCCGCAACCAAATCTGGGGATCGGTTTATATGGGACTATATATAATAAGAAACCGATGTGGAACCAATTTTTGCGAGGTTGTTTAGAACCACATACTGAACACACACACCAAGAATTTTCAGCCAAGATCGGATTGAATTTGCACCTCAGAGGTCCGAGAGGTCAGAATCTGGGGGATCCGTCTTTACTGGGGACTATATTAAATTGTGGGGCCGATTATGAACGAATTTGTTGCAATGGTTGTTTAGAGACATATACTAAACACATGTACCAAATTTCAGCCAGATAAGATTGATATTTTGCTCGTCCAAGAGGCTCGGAGAGAGTTCACTCCTGGAGATCGTTTATTGTGGGAAACTATATTTAATTATGGTACGGATATGCGGACCAATTGGTTTGCGGCATGAGTAGTGTAGACACCATATTAACTAACACTCGCTTACTAAATTTTTCGGCCAGAATCAGATTTATTGATTAGTACTACCGTATAGACCAATCTGGGAGGCGAATTTTCGGTTTATATGGTGAATCAATTCTCTTAGTTCGGGCGCGGTATATAATTTAGGGACCGAAATGGAGCCAATTTTGCATGGTTATTAGAGACCATTGTACCATTTCAGCCAGGAGGATGCTTCTCTTAGAGGCCCCGCAATCTGGGGATCGATGAGACGACTAATATATATATTACTGACCGAAATTCTCTAGGTGACCGATCTGCCAGTTGTTAGATGACCTATATTACACCATGTGCAATGTTCAACCGTATCGGATGAAATTTGCTTCTTTAGCAGGCTCCGCAGCCAAATCTGGGGAATCGGTTTATAAGGAGGTATACGTAAAAGTGAACCGATATGGCCATATTCGCAATTACATCGACCCTTCATCATGCAATCCTCTTGTGCCAGTGTTCAAGCTCGATCAGCTTGATTTCTTTCGGAAGTTAGCGTAATTTCAACAGACGGAACGGACATGCATTAGATCGCATTCAGACATTTCACCGCGACATTGAATATATATACTTATGGGTCTATTAAAGGCAAATATTTCGTACTGTCTATTTTAATGGACCAACTCGTAACAAGAAGTATATCAAAAGTATACCCACCACTCCTACTGGTGGCGCGGTATAAAAAGTGAAAAACTTATTGTCCTGTACACTCAAAAAAAATTGGGCGCATAAAGCCAATTTAACTATATTATTCAAATTATTGTTGTTTTTAGCTTAAAATTAGAAGTTTCCTTTAAATAATTTAATGGATAGTATATGTTATGTAAAAGGAACACAAAACCAGTGAAGTATTTTAATTTATATAAAGTGATAGTCCGCCAGCCAAAAAAGGATTTGGAAGTTCTTTCAAAGGCACATATATCAAAAGTGACTTGCAGAAATAGCCTACCCAATTGATGTTCGTTATTTTACTATTTAGTGTGTATTTTATTCTTCGCATTTCTTATGATAACACGGTTGCTTGGTTTTTCGTACTTTTATATGGGTAATTTTTAACTTGTTTTTGTTTCAAATAGGTTAAAAACCAGCCAGTAAGTCACTTGATTAAATTGGCATACAAAGGTCAAATTTAACTTTTTGTTGGAAACAATTGGCTTAAATCAATCTGAAAAATGTGAATTTTGAAAACGTTTCAGACAGCGTGGTAAGAATCCATTAAAAATTATAAAAAATTATTAAAAGTTGATGTTATTTTGACAAATCAGTTTTCACAGAATTTTTTTTATTTTACATCCAAAACTAATTTGATTTCGGATCACACCCAAAGAAGTGATGGCAAATTTTCAGGGGCTCGCAAGCTTTGTGAAAATGACAGGTAAAAAGGAGTTTGCGATCTATTGACAAGCCATGTTATAATTTCATCGCTTCTGCGTCAACTTGGACAACTTCCGGATCCAAAAAGAAAACATTTTCATTACTTTTGGCCGACGTTATTTGCTGGTGGACCGGTCATACTGGGGCCCAATTGCCAATAGCATCCGGCCTACATTTCAAGATGAACAACTAACTGTTTGTTCGCTAAAAGTTCAAGTCGATAAGCTGTTCGCGAAGTGTATTGTGATTTACTTAAATTCCTTGGATCGAAATCTTTGCAGTTAGGACTCTACCTTCTGGCATTATTTATATTCATAATT
>PGFW01002577.1:9440-23100 GCA_003123925.1 Haematobia irritans
CTAAAGAAATCTCTTCGGAATTTTAAGTGAAGTTTTTCCCTCTTGCTCGCTTTTTAATATTGTAACCACACAAATATCCCAGAACAAACAATGACTTCAACATCAATATTATTAACAGTTCGTGAGGGCATTCCATTGGCGTCCCTTACATAAGAACGCAAAATCCATAGGGGGAAATTTCTATAGATTTAATCGATGTTTTTGTTAACTGATTTGGCAGAATTTACGGAATATTAGCGCTTGGTAGCAAATAATTACATTTTGTTTATCCCAACAAATAATGTAGCAACGGAACAAAATCTATTTATAAACATAAAAAAGATATGGAAATACGTGAGACCAAAAATTTTACGTGAAAGGCTTTTCAGGTAATATTAGATGTCTGCCATCGATGAAAGGCACGTTTATAAAACAATATGAATATTTAATGGAATGCTTAAGATTCTTAAAATATGTGAAATTGTAAAGGCTCAGGAATTAAGCTTAGATATGTAAGCATGCAAATGCGGTGGCATACTTTTTTTAGGATTGTTGTCGAAAAAATAATTTCATCTTGTTTTTGGTTTAATCAAAGTCAGATTTTAATTGTAGTTAAATTAAAGACCTTGAAAACAGTTTGTTGATTCGTTGTTCAACAAAGGAGAAAATTTAATATTTTACTACGAATCCGTTTTAAAATTGTTTTTAAGTGATGATGCCTTTGGCATTAAACAAAATATGCACCTTTTGTTACATCTTCAATTTTGCTACAACAACTAGGTCAAGCAGCAAGTGTTGAGAAACAAGAAAAAGATTTACTCATAGGAAATATTATGCATCCTAATTCAATGCCACCTTTTCGAGTTTTTCCTAAAAGTCGATTAATCGATATGGCCAACATTACGAAAGTCAACTACGACGTTTTTCTCCATGAAGTCGATTTTTAATATCCTAGCCAATCAATCCAGCATTTAAAGCACCCACAGCTCTCAGTCAAAACAACTGCAACTTGTGTTGGGTGTTTACTTTTTTTTTGTCTTTCCCGCCATAGACTTCAAAAAACACAGAGCAAGCCTTAACATATGCTTGCAGAAATTATGCTGCATGTTCAAGATTTATGACCAGGAATAATGAAAGCCAAGATAAGAACACATCTTGCCAATTACTAGGAAGTGTATAATTTATATTTTAAGGATGAGTAGTTTACTAACTCTCTTTTTCTCACGACACAGCCCTCGAGAGAAATACGCTGAAAATAAATGTTTTACTCACATATAATCATTTTTAATGTTAATGCTATTATATTTAAAGCAATACTTTTTGGGGTGTTCAAAGTGCGTTGCACGAGCTATACCAAACATGTTTAGCTTTAACACTGAAAGAAAGTGTAAGGAGATTGTTTCAAAAGGAAGTGAAAGAATGAGAAGGAGAAGGCGAAGTAGCAAGAGTAAAAACGACATTTCCGCGCAATCCAGAAATCTGTATTATTTAGATGATGTGTTAAACATGGTTTGTATCATTATATGCTTCTAAATAAATAATGAGGAAACAATTTGTTTGCATTTATGATAAATAGTCACAGCAATTGTATTTTGAAAATTTATAAAATGTGAGTATTATGTGTGAATAAGAGATTGATACATTTGGCCTTTGAAATATATTAGCACACTAGCAGAAACAGAATTTTATATAATTATAGAAACTCAGAGAAAAATCAGAGATATGAAATTAGTGAGATAACACCATGTAAAATTCTGCTTTAAATGACTGAAATGAACAATTGCATGTAAGGGCCCAAAGATAGCGAGTGAGGACAAACTCCGCCATAATAAGCCGGAGGTTCCACAAGCCAAGATCATAAACAAAGTATACGTACGACTTCATATACAAGGGAGAAATTTTTTATATAAGAAATATAATTTATAAAAATTTTGTATAGATAATAAAATTTGAACAAATTTGTTATTGAATCAAAATTTTCCATCTATGGAAATAAAATTTTGTCATAATTTACTATAAAATAAAATCCTGAGATCATTCTCTATAAATAAAATTTTGAAAAAAAATGTCAAGCTGAAATAAAATGTTGACAGAATTTCCTAAAGAAATTAAATTTTAACCAAATTTTCCATAAGAATACAAAATTGACACATTTTTCTATAGAAATAAAATTTTGGCAAAAATTTCTATAGAAATAAAATTTTGTAACAATTTTCTATAGAAAATAAAGATTTTGACAGAACAATTTTTATAGAAATAAATTTTGACAAAATTTTCCTATGAAATAAAATTTGACAAATTTTGTATAAAAATAAAAAATTTTGACAAAATTTTCTAATGGAAATAAAATTTTGTCATAATTTACTATAAAAATAAAATCTGACGACATTCTCTATAGAAAACAAAATTTTGAAAAAATATTTAACAGAATAAATGTTGACAAAATTTCCTAAAGAATAAAAATTTTGACCAAATTTTCCATAGAAATAAAAAATTTGACACATTATAATAAATTTTGTAACATTTCTATAGAAATAAAATTTTACATTTTTGATGATAATTCCATTTTATAAAATATTTCGTAAGCAAAAATTATGTACAATTGTGTATAGAAATTAAAATTTTGCTAACAATATTTTCTATAGAATAAAAATTTTGGACAAAATTTTCGTAAGCAGCAAAAAATATTGAACAAATTATTTCTAAAGAAATAAAATTTTGATCAAATTTTTCTATGGAAATAAATTATATTTATGAAAAATCACATCTGGATTTTCTATAGAAACGAAAATTTGAAAAGAATTTTCATAGAATAAAAATGTTTGCAAATTTTCTAAAGAAATAAAATTTTGACCAAAATTTTTCCATAGAAATAAATTTTACAACATTTTTCTAATGAAATAAAATTTTTGTGGCCTAAAAATTTTCTATAGAAATAGCAAAAAATTTGTTTTAAGCAATTTTCTATACAGAAATAAAATTTGGCATTGTAGGAATACATCGAGAATTTTGAATATGACAAATTTTAGCAGAATAAAAATTTGTCAAATAATTTTCAATAAAATAAAAATCTGACGCCAATTTTCTATAGAAAATAAAATTTATGTAACAATATTTATAGAAATACAAGAATTGACAAAATTGTTATGAATCAGTAAGATATTTTCAATTCAAAAAATAATTGAGATATAATAATTTTGCAATATCACAATAAAATATGAAGATTTAAAATAAATTTCTTAAAGAAATTTGACCAAATTTTTCCATTAGGAATAAAAATTTGACACATATTTCTATAGAAATAAAATATTTTGACACAATTTCTATATAAAATAAAATAATTTTTACAAAATTTCGTATAGAAATAAAATTTTACCAAAATTTTCATAGAAATAAAAATGAAAATATATATGACACAATTATCTATATAAAAAATTTTCTACATAAATTCTATAGAAATAATTTTGAACCAAATTTTCCATTAGAAATAAAAAATTTGACACAATTTTTCTATATAAATAAAATTTTATCACAAATTTTCATAGAAATAAAAATTTTGACCAAGTTTCCATAGAAAATAAAAATTTTACCAAATTTTCTAGTAGAAATAAAACTTTGACAAAATCTTCTAAATATGAAATAAAAAATTTGACAAAATTTTCTATAGAATAATCAATTTTTGAACAAAATTTCTATAGAAATATCATTTTGACAAAAATTTTCTATAGGAAGTAAAATTTTGACCAAAAATTTTCTATAGAAATAAAATTTTGTCACGATTTTCTATAGAAATAAAATTTGGACAAAATTTTTGTAAAGAGAAATAAAATTTTGAGAAAATATTTGTTAGAGAAAATAAAATTTTGAGAAAAATTTTCTATAGAAAATAAAATTTTGAAACAAAAATTTTCTATTAAAAATATAAATTTATTCTGATAATTGGTTTGAATAGTTTTGTCGGCAAGTAGAGGACGATAATGAAGAATGGTAGTATTCTGAAACGTTGCTGTTCCATTAAAAGCATCTTGCAGTCATAATAAATCTTGACGAATATACTTTCCTCTGTTGTTAATAAAATTTTGACAAAAATTTTCTAATTAGAAATATAATTTTGAAACAATTTTTTTAGAATAAAAATTTGTAGTAAAAATAAATTTTTCACAATTTTCCTAATAGAAATAAAATTTTGTCACGATTTTCTTATAAAGAAATAAAATTTTGACAAAAATTTTTTCTATAGAAATATAATTTTTGAACAATTTTTTTTTTAGAAATAAAAATTTTGACCAAGATTTTACATAGAAATAAAAATTTGACACATATTTTCTATAGAAATAAAATGTTGACAATAATTTTTCTAATAAGAAAATAAAATTTTAATTAAATTTTTCTATAGAAATAAAAATTTTTGGAAAATTGTCTACACCCAGCAAAAAACTCCTAATTAACAGGTATGAAGTACAGCTATGCCTGCGCCAAATTGGTAACAACTTCCTCGTACATATTATCAGTAGTAAAACTTTTACACGACAATGACATTTGAGGAAAGTACTTCCGTGCAAGGCATACCAGCAGTCGAAAAATAATTATTCTTCGCAAGCATACCAGCTCTCCAAAAATGAATAATTTTTATAAAATAAACATACCCAAAAAGTGCGAAACTCACGCCCTGTTGTTTTGTAATCCAACACAGCTATACCACGCTCTAACGCATGATCTATTCTAATGATGTTATTTTTGTAATGATAAATTCATGTACTATACAATTATTGCAATTTTTTTTTCTGATAATGGTAAATTTGACATTTACTTTATCGCTTAACTATTAACGGTGCCCACTGTAGAGCCGAAACCCAGACCTGTCAAGATTTTGATTTTAATTAACCGGTGATTAATAGAAAGAAATCACTTTTTTGCCTACACAGGTAAAGTTATTATATTTTAAACCCCAGGTAATACTGGCCAAGTAGTAACTGTTTGATTACGCGGTATTACTGAAAAATCACTAGTGCTTACCCAGTTTTTGCTGGCAAGAATATAAGTTTGACATTTTTTTTTAGAAATAAAATTTTGACAAAAATTTTCTCTAGAAATAAAATTTTGATAATTTTTTTACAAAATTTACTTCTACTTCTATAGAAATTAAAATTTAACAAAATTTTTTAAAGAAATAAAATTTTGATTTTTGATTAATTTTTCTATAAAAAAAAATGTCAAAATTTTCTATGGAAATAAAATTTTAAAAAATATTCAACAGAAATAAAATTTTTAGAAATTATTCTATAGAATTAAAAATTTAAAAAATATTCTATAGATATAAAATTTAACAAAATTTTGTACACACAAAAAAAATTTTCTGATTCAATCACGAAATTAATTGATCCAATTAATTTTTAATTGAAATGTCTTCAATCACAGAAATGAAAGTATCAATTAAAAAATTAATTGAAGGTCAATTAAAAAATTAATTGATCAATTAAAAAAATTAATTGATCCAATTAAAAAATTTATTGATACTATTATTTTTGTGATTGATTTTTGTTTCAAAATTAAAATTGTTTGAATCAATTAATTTTTAATTTAATATTTTTTAAAACTCAATTAAAATTTTAATTGGAAAAATTTTCGTGAACTTTTTTTGTGTGTATAGAAATAACATTTTGAGAAGGTATTCTTTTATATTTTATTTTATAAATAAAATTTTGACAAAATTTTCTATAGAAATAAAATGTTGATAAAATATTTTTTTGAAATAAAATGTTTAATTTTCTTTGGAAATAAATTGTGGCAAAATTTTTTTGAAGTAAAATATTGGCAACATTTCTTTGGAAATAAAATTTTGACAAAATATTCTATGAAATAAAACTTTGGTGAACTTCACCATCTGATGTCTCACAAAGTCGAACATCATAATGTTCAATTTTAAAAGCTATTAAATGTCTGAAATATTCACCTAATAGCAATTCCTCTGCGATGGTTAAAATAACTGCAAATAACCAGGCGAATAAAAATCACAAGAAGACATCATAAATGGATGAGAGCAATAGAATCGAAAAATGAAAAAAAACCGAAAACTTTTTGATAGCCATAAAAAAAGGAAATTTAGTCATGATTGAGTTGAAGACAATTTAGTGAATAAGTGGTGGCCGAAATCCAAAAAAAAAAACACCAAAAGAAAACAGATTATTGCGATAGTGATGAAGAGGAAGAAAAATAACATCAAAAATGATGAAGTGAAATATAATCGAAAAAAAAACTAGGTTAAGACGAAGAATGTTGGCGAAATATTGGTATTTTTCACAGAGCGAGAGAGAGAGAGGAAGAAGCTTCTTAATTGACACTTTATGTGAAAATATAAACGTGCACCAAATTGAAAATTGAATAAAGAAAGGGAATGCTAAAAATTGTGTATTTAACAAGAACCATTTTCGAGCAAGAAAATCCGAAGAAATTACCCCTTTCATAGACAAAAAAGCCCGTTGTTAAAATGATACAAATATCTAACTTTTGTTTATTGTAAAAAAAAATATTTTCAAAGGTTTTCAAGAAACTTGAAAATTGGATCAAAATTATCCGATTTGCTTGAAATATACAAGAAGGATTGAAGACACGAATCTGTTACTTTATTTTTCGATATTTCGTTGGGGAGGGGGACCTCCCTTTTGCCGAACTTTGTTTTTTTAAGTGCAGTGAAATTTACGAATAACTTGGGGGAGGTTATGAAATTTATATGGCGTACCTGATTGATCGGGGAACAATAAAAAAGCACAGGGAGACCCCCTTTTTCCTTATATACATACAGTGAAACAATTAAAATTTTCCAATTTACTTGAAAATTTTGCAGAGGACGTTGGGGGGAGGTTATGAAATTGATATGGGGTACCTGATTTTATGATATTTGGTCGGGAAGAGGGGCCCTGCTTTTTGAAAATTGGGCTTATGATTTACCTAAAATTTTCAGGGAAGGTTGGGGGTGACGTCTACATAAAGATACATCGCTCCATAATTTTTCGATATTTGGTCGGTGAGCGAACTTCATCTAAAACTGTAAAAATTCAAATTCTCAAGTTTACTTGAAACTTACAAGGACCGTAATAAACTTTAAGGAAAGTTGTCAGATTTTCTTAAAATTTTCAGGGAAGGTTAAGGATGCTATCCTTTTCTGTATTTGTCGATGTTTGATCGGGGACGTATCCGTAAAAAATAAAGGAAAATATGACCTTCTCCGATTTAGTTGAATTTTACAGGGAACGTGGGAGAAGGTGATTAAATCAATACTTAGTGCATGATTTTTCGATGTTTGGTTGGGGAAGGGGATAGTGGAAAATCTAAACTTCGTCGATTTACTTGGAATTTATAGGGACTGATCTTTCGATATCTGGTCGGGGAGAGGAGAGGGTTTGCCGATTTTTTTAAAATTGAAACTGACCGGCAACGTGGAAATGGTCCAACGTCTTGGATACAAAACATAATTAAAATAAGCATATATGGCCGTAAGTTCGACCAGGCCGAATCTTAAATATTGTCCATCATGGATTGCGTAGAAACTTCTATTAAAGACTGTCATCCACAATCGAATAAAATAAAATTTTGATAAAATTTTCTATGGAAATAAAAGTTTGACAAAAATTTTATATAGAAATAAAAGTTTGACAAATATTTTCTATAGAAAATAAATTTTGACAAAATTTTTCTATAAAATAAAGTTTGACAACATTTTCTATAGTAAATAAAATTTTGAAAAATTTTCTAATAGAAATAAAATTTTGACAAATTTTCTATACGAATAAAATTTTGACAAAATTTTCTAATAGATATAAAATTTTAGAAAATACAATTTTTGACAAAATTTTCTATAGACAAAATTTTGAAAAATTTCTATAGAATAAAATTTTCATAAATTTTCTAATAGAAAATAAAATTTTGACAAAAATTTCTATAGAAATAAAATTTTGACCGAAATTTTTTATGACATAAAATTTTCATAAAATTCTCTATAGAATAAAATCTTCTAAGAGTTTTCTATAGATAAAATTTAATAAATTTTCTATAGAAATAAATTTGATAATTTTCTATAGTATAAAATTTTTCATAATTTTCTATAGGAATAAAATGTTGACAAAAATAATATAATAAATAATAGGAGTAAAATTGTGACAAAATTTCTATAGAAAAATAATATATAGAATATAATACAATAAATTTTCCTACTAGGATAAAATGTAGACAAAATTTTCTAGAAATAAAATTGTGACAAAATGCTTTCTATAGAAATAACATTTTGATATATATAAAATCTATACGAAATAAAATCTGTTGTTAGATTATAAAAATATAACAATGTCTAAAAATTTCAACCGGATTAGGATGAAATTTGCTTCTCATTACAGACTACGACCAGCCAAATCGGGGATAGAGTTTATATTTATAATTAAAGAGATAATAGATAAAATTTTTGCATGGTTGTTAGAGACCATATAAACCCAACAATCATAGTAAATGGACGATCGGATGAAATATAAGATTCCTTGAGGCTCTCCGCAACCAAATTGGGGATCGGTTTAATATGGGGGCTATATATAATTATGGACCGATTGTGGACCAATTCTGGCAATGGTTGTTAGAGACATATAAAATAACATCACGTACCAAATTTCACAAAAGAAAATGAATGTTGCTCCTCGAAGAGCTCCGTGGACCCTTATTCTGGGATCGACTTATATGGGGGATATATAAATAATAATGGACCGATATGGGTGGCCCATAAAAAATTTACCAACAATAAAAAAAGATAATATATAATAGAGATGATATTAATGATCTAAGTGGCTCCGAAAGCCAAATAAAATAGATATAATATATGGGGCTACATATAAATAAAAAGAAAAAACCAATTTTGCAGGTTAATAATACTACAGAAAAAAAATATAATACGGATTAAATTTTCCTCCCGAGAGGCTCCTAAGGGAAAAATATAGAAGAGAGATAAAGATTCATAAGGGGGTATATATAAAAAAATAGTATGGACCTATGTGTATAGAAATTCTAGCATGATACTACTAACAACCATGTAACCAAAATTTCAACCAGAATCAGAGTTAAATTTCTCCCCCCCCAAAAGCCGTTCACAGCAAAATCTGGGGGTCGGTTATATGGGGGCTATACGTTTAAAGTGAACCCATATGGCCCATTCGCATAACCATCCGACATACATCAATAACAACTACTTGTAACAAGTTTCAAGTCGATACTTGTGTTCATTCGGAAGTTAGCGGTGATTTTTTTTTTAAACAGACGGGGGACGGACGGACAATGCTCAGATCGACTCCAGAATTTCACCACGACAGAATTATATACTTTATAGGGGTCTTAGACCAGTATTTCGATGTGTTAGCAAACAGAATGACAAAGTTAATATACCCCATCCTATGGTGGAGGGTAAAAAAATGCCGATAAAAATAAGTATTAATTAATTTGAAAAAATTTTCTATAGAATAAAATTTTTGACAAATTTTTCTATGGAATAACAATTTTGACAAATTTTCTATAGAAATAACTTTTGACAAAATTTTTACAGAAATATAAATTCTGTGACAAAATTATTCTATAGAAACAAAATTTTTGCAAAATTTCTATAAAAAACTAAAATTTTCATAAAATTTTCTATAGAAAATAAAATTTTGGTGATTATTTTTGGGCGATATGGAACAATTTTTGTTGTGATTGGGAAGATCGGCAAGTATGAACACTTAGACCGATATGGACATTTTTGCATGGCTGTTAGCGGCCATACTACCAGCGCAATGTAACAAATTTCGGTTCATAGGGTACTATATTATAATTTAACGGCACGATATTGACGAATTTTATCATGGTTGTTAGAGACATATAACTAACACGACACGTGCCAACATTTCAAACGGATCCATGAAAACATTTGCTTTTTCTAAGAGGCTCCGGAGGTCAAATCTGGGGAATCGGTTTATATGGGGGCTTATATATAATTATCTGTATCTGATATGACCATTTTTGCATGGTTGTTAGAGATCATTATACTAACACCATGGTTCTAACTTTCAACCGATTGGTGAATTTTTGCTCCTCAGAGGCTCCGGAGGTCAAATCTGGGGATCGTTTATATGGGGTACTATATATAATTATTGGACCGATATGGCCTAATTTCTGCATTGGTTATTAGGAGACCCATATAATAACACAACGTACCAAATTTCAACTCCGAGGTCATAATCTGGATGACTTATATGGGGCATAATATAAATATGGACCGATATGGATGGCCATAATTTACACAACGATAAAAATTTTAACGAATCGGTGAAATTTGCTCCCTCTAAGTGGCTCCGAAAACCAAAGGTATGAGAGACCATATACAAAATTGTAAGCGAATCGGATTAAATTTGCTCCTCCGAGAGGCTCCGAAGGTGAATCTGCGTATAATCGGTTTATAAGTGGTATATATACAGTATGGACTACTGTATATAGCCGAATTTTACGATGACATACTTACACCACGGTACCCAAAATTTCAAACCAGATCAGATGACAATTTTCTCACCTAGAAGTCTTCGCAAGCCAAATGTGGGGGCCGGTTTAATATTGGGGAGCTATACTTAAAGTGAAAAGCAGACGTTTATTCAAACCCTCACCTTTCACGTAAATTTCTTGGTTGACAGTCCCGGAACTATGAATGCTTCTTTTCAAGCCAAGGTACATGATGGCTTGCCAAACCAGATATTTCTTTGCGACCTTTGGAATAGTTTTTATGTGCTTGAAAAATATCATGCCTACCCTTTCTCCCCTTCCCTTTTGCCGTATCAGAAACTCTGTCGCGGAAGCTTGCTTGTAGTCGGCTTTGACGTAGGTTTCGTCGTCAATTACCACGCAGTCAAACTGTCAGCCATAGTCGTGTACAGCCTCCGGGATCCGCGCTTTGGCCGTCGTATTTTGTTTATCATACGCGATTATGGAGTCACTACCTTCTTTGTAAGCTCGATAGTCCCGGCTCGTTTTTGGGTTGATGCACGGTGTAGACGATTACACCCAGCTTATTTGCGGCATCATCGGAGAGAGAGATTAGGGTTTCGCTTGAACTACCGGCACTCTCTTGTCGTCTCAGCGGCTTCTGGTTTTCCGATTTCCCCCCCGATCCAGACTTCCTGGCTGGTCGACAAACGTTACCCAAATAATTTAATTACATTTGTAACGGTTTGATTTGTGCAACTTTTAAAGCGATTTTGCCAGCTTTGCGTGCGAGTAGCTGCTCGGATTTTCGCGATGCGCGAGCAAAATTTTGATACGCCTGCTCTTCTTGCTTAGACGGCAGTTGTGACAACTGAGAGTGAATTCCAAAATCAAAAATAGGGGCAACATTCTACACTCACACGCCTTCAAAATGAGGGGTGTTCAGGTTTTTTAAATGCAAAATTGAAAGAAATACGTCAAGTTTATATTGACCAAATTTTGACCGTATCACCCTTTCATATATTAAATAATTTATACAATTTCTGTTCAATTTTCAGCTCGACGTAGTTCATTTCTTTCCATAAAACATAGCCAATTAAATTTAAATACGTAGATTAAATTGTTGCGTCAAATCGAAATGAAAGTGTCTAGAGGGCCCAAGATGTCAATTGGACTATCGTTCCATATGGCGGTTTACCATAAAGGTGGACCGATAAAAACAAAGTTTGAAACAGGTCTAACTAAATACCGGGAGACCGTGTGCAATGGTTAGGCATGGCCGCCTTGCATACACAAGTCCGTGGGTTCGATTCCTGCTACACCGAAACCAAAAAGTTTTCAGAGGTGGATTATTCACCTCAGTAATGCTGGTGACATTTCTAGAGGGTTTCAAAGCTTTCTAAGTGGTTTCTTGGAATGTGAAACGCCGTCTTGGACTCGGCTATAAAAAAGGAGGTCCTTGTCATGTGAGCTTAAATGGAATCGGCAGCACTCAGTGATGAAGAGAAAAGTTCTCACTGTGGTATCACAATGGACTGAATAGTCTAAGTGGGCCTTGATAACAGTCGGGCTGCCACCTAACGTAAAGACCAATATTTCGGTGTTACAAACAGAATGACAAAGTTAATATACCCCCCATATATTAAATAAAATTTAATACAATTTTGTTCAATTTTCGCTCGACGTAGTTCATTCTTCTCATAAAACATTGATCAATAATTTAAATCGGTAGATTAAATTGCCCAAGATGTCAAATTGGATTATCGGTCCATATGGTCGGTTTACCAAAAGATGTACCAATAAAAACCAAATTTGAAACAGGTCTAACTAAATAACCTCTGTATTTCCAATTTCAGCCAATTTGGATAAAAATTGCGGTGTCTGGTAACCCAGGAAATTAAATCGGGAGATCGGTTTATGGAGAACTATAATAAAACACCTTAAGTATTAACATAAAATACCTCTAGATTTCCTACATCAGATAAAGCGGATAACAATTTAAGAATAACAATGAGCCTAAGAAGGAAAATCGAAAGGCCTGTCTACATTGCGAATATACGAAAATATGGACCAATACGCCCCATATGCGGCAAACCTATGATAGTAGGTATACAAAATTGTCCTCAGGGACAGATAAAACAGGTAGAGAAGCGGATAATGATAGCTGGTTCAGAAATTGAGTTCCTTATGGGTTTTTGGAAACATGTAACTGATACTGACGGAGTGGTAAAATAATATGTAAACCACCACAAAGTATGCTCCAATGTGAGAAAAAAACTTCTAAATTTGGGGTATAACACTGATTTCGACAAATATGTAGAACTTTGAAGTACCAACGATAATAGAAGCCCAAGAAAGAAAATCGAAAGGCCTGTCTACATTTCGGATATACCAAAATATGGACCAATACGCCCCATATGCGCCACACCTATGGTAGAAGGTATACAAAATTGTCCTCAGACAGACGGACAGATAAACAGGCAGAGAAGCGGATAATGATAGCTGGGTTCAGAAATTGAGGTTCCTTATGGGTTTTCGAAACATGTGAACTGATACTCCGTTTCGACGGAGTGGTAAAATAATATGTAAACCCCCACCACAAAGTATGCCACAATGTGGGAAAATAACTTCTAAATTTGGGGGATAACACTGATTTCGACAAATATGTAGAATTTTGAAGTACCAACGATAACGTAGGATTTCAAAATCATTCAGGTTATAATATAGTCGACACTATCAATCTTAAGGCTTTCCTTATTTGTTTTATAATGCATACACTGAAAAAAATATTGTTATAAACGCAAGGATTTCTTGTTCTTAAAATGATAATTGAATTTGTCTCCCAAATCGCAATTCTCCAAATCTCTACGACCCTTGGCATGCAAGTCGGACGTAGCAACCACTGCTCCACCGTGCCAAACTAAATGTTTGTTTCTGTTAAATAAACTTTGTTTATTCGGTTCGTGGGCGCCGCAAGCTATGCTATATAAATATAACTTATATGGATATTTATCTATTGATGACCACAACAGGTACATAGGTCAGTGGTTAGTGTGTTGGCTTACAAAGCGCATGGTCCGCGGTTCGATTCTCCGTCCAGGCGAAAGGTAAAAAAATTTTAAAAATTTATAAAATCGTATAATTTCTTCTACATTGTTGGTATTACAGGAAAAGGTGTTAAGAACTAAAAAACATCGTG
>PGFW01002595.1:9174-27244 GCA_003123925.1 Haematobia irritans
AGCTATAATCTGCTAATTCTACTCCCTGTTGCAAAATTTCAAATCGGACCAAAAAATTTGCCTCTTGTGGTCATATCATATTGGAGTATATCTAAATCTGAACGATTTCAACCAAATTTTGCACGCCATAACTACAATGCTAATTCTACTCCTCTGCCCTGCAAAATTTCAACTAAATCGGAGCCCAAAAAAAATTTGGTCTCTGTGCGTTCATATGAGTGTAAATCCGCCGGCGAAAAAGCTTATATTATGCGGGAGCTATGTATCAAATCTGCAACCGAATTTCAAACTAAATTTGGCACGCATAGGTACAATGCTAATTCTACTCCTGTGCAAAATCTTCAACCCAAGCCGAGGAAAAAATTTGACGTCTCTGTGCGTTCATATGAGTGTAAATCGGCGGAAAGCCTATATTACTGGGGAAGCTATATTCTAAATCTGGATACCGATTTCAACCAACTTTGGCACGCATGGCTACAATGCTAATTCCCTTAACTCCCTGTGCCAAAAATTTCAACTAAAAACGGAAATGTTAAAAATGGCCTCTGTTGGTTATATGAGTGTAAATCGGAGCGCAAAGCTATATATGAGATATATCTAAATATCAACCGATTTCAACTAAATTATGGCACAACATCACAGCATAGGTATAATAGCCTATTCTACTCCGTGTGCAAAAATTTTAACCAAATTGGCAGTAAAACTCTAGCGCTTCCTGGCCCTTCTGGCGCACGCGTATTTAGTCCATATCGCGGCGAAAGCTATATATGGAGCTGATTATCTAAATCTGAACGGATTTCAAACTAAATTTGGCACGCATAGCCTTACAAGTGCTAATTCTACTCCCTGTGCAAAATTTCAACCATAATTGGGAGTAAACTCTGGCTTCTGCGGGACCGTATTAGTCCATATCGGGCAAAAGATTATATTATGGGAGCTATATCTAAATCTGAACCATTTTCAATAAAATGTGCACATATTGACTATACTACCAATTGTACTCCTAGTTGCAAAAAATTCAACCAAAATTGGCGCTTAATACTCAGCTTCCTAGGGCCCGTATAAGTTGTGCATTATCGGCGAAGATATATGATGGGAGCTATATCTAAAAATCTGAACCGATTCCTATCCAAAATCAATAGCGGTTTCTATTTTGACCCAAAACAGCATACTTTGTGCCAAAATTCGGAAGTCTGCATGGCTCTTAAATTACTACCTAATCCCTTTGGTTACAAAAAATGTGTTCAACGGACAGCACGGACATGGCTATATCGACTCAGGAGCCCATGCCTGTAAGCATTTGTTGTCAAATTACACCTGTGTCTTATCTCGTCTCCTTCTGTGCGTGTTGCAAACATATGCACTAAACTTATAATACCCTGTTCCACAAGTGTGGCGGCAGGTCATAAAAAAGACGTTTAAAATATCGGGAGCGTAGATTCAAATTTTGTTGGTTTTTTTTTTCTAAATTTCTTATGAAATTTCATAAAAATGCCATTAAGTATGCACACGAATAAAGCACTGATGAACTTGCTAGTTGAAACCCATAGCGAAACCCTGTGTTTAACGAAAGACAAACCAAAATATGCCCCCATTAGACGTTATGTCAACAGCCAGCAAGTTTGTCTCTCTGTCTGTATGGTAACTTAAGCGCTTTTACGAAGTCATTGGTCGATTGGATTCAGTTTTGGTGTTGAAAAAAAAAACGTGAACAGTGAAGTACGGACGGCATCACGCGCATTTTCGCATCATTGTAGCCAACAAGTTTGCATTGCGTTGTTGTGTCACCGTCCCATTCGCCCCACCCTTTATTATTGAATTCTCCATGCTAGTTGAACATAAAAGAAAAAATCTATAAATACCGGCAATCAATTGTATGTAAAAACAAACTCACGAAATCAGACATATACACATACATACATACATACGCTATAAAACAATGCTTTTTTAATGGTTTATACTACGGGACATATAGGGGATGATATAATAATTAAAGAAAATATATACTGTTTGTTATTGTTTTTGTTTCGCATAAATTGCATTTAAAAGAATATAATACAAAGTGTAAAATTTAATTTAAAAGTTTTTTTTTAACCACCTCCCGCTTTTTGTTACAAAAATATAACGCTATCAAATAAGTGTCAATTTGTTTAAAAGTTTTTTTTTTCCTTTATTTCAAGAACAAAAACTTGCCAGAATCTAATCTAAGAAAAAAAAGCTTACTGGAATTAACGGTATAAAGACCAATGAGCAAATTATTGACCCACTTACAAAATTGGTTTTGAAGATAACTCCAAAAGCTGCCCAATAAAATGGTAAGTCAACTGCCGTATTTAGTAGCGCGGCGGGGGTCGATAACACTTGTGTGAGTTGCCTGAACAATGTTTGGCCAACCAAACCAATAACAACAATTTTACAACATTGCATTGTGATTAGATTTGTTAAACTCTGGTTCAGTGGGGCATTAAAACCGGTACTTAGAAGTTGTTTTAATTGTTGTTTGTTGTATACATAAACAAAATAATAGCGTGTGACTTTTTTCCGGGTTTTGCATTAAACTCGCAAATACTCATATACGAAAACAATGTTATTGAGGTTTTACTCGAAGCAAACGTTACATTAATAAATACAGCAGCATAAAGCGTAGGAAGGCCTCTGGGGAGGGCGCTTAGACCCCCCCAGGAAAAATTTAGCCCCCCCAGAATTTGAAAACCTATTTACGCCATTTTACATTTTATAAAAATTAAACAAGTATATAAACCGCCACAAAGTTCGACTAAAGACATTTTCATGAACAATGCGACTTACTTGGGTTGTCGGTTCAGCAGTTGACGATGCAAGTATTTGAAGTCTGAATTATTTATCGAATTTAGAGCTGCTGATATGAACTTATGGCTTTTAGTTGGAATAACTAATAGCCTGTTTCTGTATGTCGAACGAGTTCAATCATGACCTGAAATGCCATAGAAACAGCCCTGTTTTTTTCGGTTTATAAAATTCAGCTGTTTGTTTTCCATTTTTAGTACGATCCACAGAGCTCATTCGACGCTACATAAACAGGCTGATAAAGCTCCATTTATTATATTGTTTTAGTCTGGTTTTAGTCATCTTAAATTAAAAAATTAAGTAATTGCCGTATTAAAACTATTCTTTCAGAAATTAATATCTTAATTAATTGCCGCAAAAAAAGCGCCCAAAAAAGAAGTGAAAATGTTCTTTTTTGCGGTCCGCGAAGGTTGGGTGCAAAATTGACGGAGAAGCGCATGAATTCTAATAGGAACTTCGTCATATGTAACGAATGTCCACCGTTTCTTCAACAGCCGTTGCCCAATAAATTTGCCATCACTTCTTACGGTGTGAATCCATATTGTTTTGTGTGATATTTTTCCCAAATAAATAATTCATTTTTCGTTATTAATTTTGATTTTGTCGAACTTTTGTTAGAATGTATATAAAACATTTATTAAAAAGACCCTCGAGCTTCAAGAAACATTAATTTATAATAATTTTTATATTTTTTTATGATTTTTAATGCATTCTAACGCTTGTTTGAATATTTTCAAAAATTATCGATTTTTCTTATAATGGATTTAGCATTTTTGTGGCAAAATTTGAATAATTTTTACCATTTTATTTATTCTTACTCTTTTTAAAACTATGGAAAAAGAAAACAAAAATTACGCCATTAAAATCATGAAAAAACTGAAGTAAAAAACTTCCTGTGCAGTTTAATATAATTAACTTCTTTGTGAGGCACATTTTTTGGAAGTACTTTTTAAATTGTGCCTTTTAAAACAAATCTCAAATTTTTTTTTGCTGGCGAACAAGTGGAACTACTTTTAGTTCTTTATTATATATTATTTTTGATGTCTATTTTTGTATTCTTTATTTTAATTGAAATAAAACAAATAATTGAACCTATAAGTGAGTCGTATAAATTTTTAGCTAGGGGCGGCCTATAGCCCCCCCTAGGAAAATTTGTCTAGCTACGCTAATGACAACAAGTATGTTTACGGGCCGTAAGTTCGGCCAGGCCGAAGCTTATGTACCTCCACCATGCGATGCGTAGAAACTTCTACCTGAAGACTGTAATCCACACCATCGAATTTACTTGGTGTTGCGGTAACACTTGCGATGGCAAGTATTTTAAAACTTCCACCACGTATATATTACCACATAGAATATTAGTGATATATAAAGGCGTGAATTCTTTTGAGGTTAGGATTTTCAATGCATTAGTATTGACAAGATCACAGTGGATTTCAGACATGTGTCAAGGGAGAAGAGAAAGGTGGCTCAAGTATGCTTTGACATTTACAATCATGAATAGACTTACTAACGAGCATACGCCTTGCCAAATCATTGAATTTTATTACCAATATCATTGGCAGAAAATCCGCTTTTTTATCGACAAATTTTTGTTCAGCGCATGCAGCGCTTCATTTCTGTTGAATGGCTACGTAAATTAAGCCATAAATTGCCGCATTTGCGAGTGAGAGCAACCAGAAGCCCGTTCAAGAACTGCCCAGTGCATCCCGAAAATGCACTGTTTGGTGTGGTTTGTCATACGCTGGTGGATATCATTGGGACCGTATTTTTTCAAAGATGCTGTTCGACGCCAACGTTACGGGGCCCTGAAATGGCGATCGCGTATCGTTCGATGCCCTTAACAAACTTTTTGTTGCCCAAAAATGGAAAGAAACTGGAACTTTGGCTTGACATGTGGCTTTTCAAACAAACAAGATGGCGCATACATTTGCCCACCACATGCTCGCGGATTCTATGCCCATTTTGAGGGAAAACTTTCGGAGAACAAATTCATCTCACAAGAAATGGACCGGTTAAGTGGGCTCCACCCAAGATTCATGCGATTTGACGCCGTTTAGACTAATTTTTTGTGGCGGCTACGTCAAGTCTAAAAGTCTACAGCAAATAAGCAGCAACTATTCCAGCCTTTGCGAGACAACATTTCCGAAAAGAAATTTCGGGCTATTCGGCCGAAATGCTCGAAAAAGTTGCCAAATTGGACTTTCCGAATGGACCACTAAGACGCAAGCCGCGGGCGCGATCAAACATTTAAATGAAATTATCTTAAAAAGAGTAAATGTCATGCGACCAATCTAAACGTTTCAAATAAAGAACCGATGGATTTTGCAAGATTTTATTGCGTTTTTTTCTTTTAAAAAAGTTTTATGAAGCTCTTAACAAATTCACCCTTTATTAAAACTAGAAAAGGCGATTAAATACGTATACAGTTAATCCTCGATTTACGTCGTGATTGGTTCCAGGAATTTTGAACGCACGGGTTAGTCGAAACGACGTAACACAGAATCAACAATTGCTGCTTACCTTACTTCCAAATCCACTTATGTATGTATTGTGACGCTTGTACCATAATAAAAAATTCAAAAAATAAGAGCTAATTCAGTAATTTACGAAAGAAATCAGAAAAAAAATGTTTCGATGTCATCAATTCGTTGATACATACTTTTAGTATGGAAGGCGTTTCTGATAAGTTGGCAAACAAATCGGACACACGTATAAATCGGAAATTGGGCCCGTAAATCGAGTATTAATAGCGAACAAAAAATTTTGACGAGTAAATCGAAACAACGTAAACCGAGACGACGTAAACGGAGGATTTACTGATATAATTAAGCTTTAAAGTTTCTATAGAAATATATTTTGAACAAAATAAAATTTTGACAAATGTTTCTATAAAAAAAATATTTGGAAAAGATTTTCTATAGAAATAAAATTTTGAACAAAAATTTTCTAATACAATAAAAATTTTGACAAAATTTTCTATAAGAAATAAAGATTTTGACAAATTTTTCTATAGAAATAAAAAAAAAAATGTTTGACAAAAATTTTCTATAGAAATTAAATTTTGCCGTAACATTTTTTTGGCTCGAGTGGCCAAACATGATTATTGAACCGATAGTGACAATTTATGTGTGATTGGGATAGGCTATATATACTATAGATCCGGACTATGGACAATTATTGCCATGGTTATAAGCGCCTTAATACTAACGGCCCACATTGCCAAATTTCAACCGGGATTCGCGAGGGATTTTGCTCTTCAAAGAGGCCTCCGGAGATCAAAATCATCGGGAACGGTTATATTAGGGCTTATATATATTTATGGCCGATATGGACCATCTCTCCTGCGTGGTTTGTAGAGACCACATTCTAACACTATGCTTCCAAAATTTCAACCGGATTCGGATAATTTAGTCCTCCAAGAGGTCCGAAGGACAAATCTGGGGATCGATTTTTATATGGGCTATATATAATTATGGACCGATATAGACCAATTCTTGCATGCGTTGTTAGAGACCTATACTAACACCATGTACCAAATTTCAGCCAGATCGGATGAAATGTTGGTTCTTCTTGAGGGCTTCGCCAGCCAAATCTGGGGATCGCGTTCATATGGGGACTATATGTAATTATGGACCGATATGGAACAATTTTTAGCATGGTTGTTAGAGACCTATATACTAACACACACGTACCAAATTTCAGCCGGATTCGGATGAAATTTGCTTTCTTTAGAGCTCCGCCAAGCCAAATCGGGGGATGCGTTTAATATGGGGCGCTATATATAATATGGACATGTTGGACCAATTTTATGCATGGTCATTAGAGAGAACATATACCACACCCATGTACCAAATTTCACCGGATCGGATGAAATTTTCTTCTTCGTAGAGGCTCCGCAAGCCAAATCTGGGATCGGTTTATATGGGAGGTATATATAATTATGGACCGATGCGGACCAATTTTTGCATGGTCATTAGATACCATATACTAACACCATGTACCAAATTTCAGCCGGTTCGGATTCTCTTCTCTTATAGGCTCCACAAGCCAAATCGGATCGGTTTATTTGGGCTATATATAATTATGGACCGATGTAGACCAATTTTGTGCATGTGTTGTTTAGAGACCACATACTAAACCATGTACCAAATTTCAGCGGATCGGATGAAATTTGCTTCTCTTAGAGGGTCTGCAAGCCAAATCTGGGATCGGTTTATATGGGGGCTATACGTAAAAGTGGACCGATATGGCCCATTTGCAATACCATCCACCTACATCAATAACAACTACTTGTGCCAAGTTTCAAGTCGATAGCTTGTTTCGTTCGGAAGTTAGCGTGATTTCAACGAGACGGACGGACGGACTCAGAATTCGATCGCATTCACTAGAATTTCACCACGACTCAGAAATATATACTTTATGGGGTCATAGAGCAATATTTCGATGTGTTACAAACGGATGACAAAGTTAAGTTAAGTTTATGGTGGAGGGTCGTAAAAAAGGTGAAAAAACGAAAAATTCAAATTTGTTTCTAAAAGCAAGTACGCAAACCCAAATTTAAAAGAGAATTGTGTCTTAAAAGGATCCTTATTTGTTTTCTCCGCTTCTTTTGGCTGGGAATCAATACAAATTAAAGTAAAGACAAAATCTTTCGACCGGCATGCTTTTTTTCAGTGTGGTGACCGAAATCCGTTTTCATTCCGCGAGCAGTGAAAGACGCGTCATCGCGTCACCTGGTGTTGGGTGTTAAAATCTGCATTTATAGCAACTGGAAAGCTGGTATGAAACATTTTATAAATATTTTTTTTTGTGAATTTTAAATTATTATCGATTTTCTACAGAAGATCCTATTTCATCGTTTTTACATAAATACTTGTCAGAACTTTATTGGGGGTTTTTGTGCGCGAATTTTATTTTAAACTAAGGATTTTGGGATGAAAGCTTGCCACTTTAGGGACAAGAGCCAGAAAAAATACTGGCAACACTGGTCGTATTTTACTCTTTGCAAATGACTGGCATACTTCCAGGCGCTGCGATGTAATTATAAAATTATTACTTCAAACGTCTATGGCTTGCAGTGTTGCCAGGTTATGGGTTTCCCCCCCAAATCTAGGGGTTTTTCACGTTTAGGGGGATTTTTAGGGGTAACATTTATTTGGGGGGATTTATTAGGGTAAAAATTCTCGACCTTATTAAGTGAAGCGATTCTCAACCAAATTTGGAAAATTCTGGCAGGAATTTGGAGAAAAAAAAGATGCAAGAAGTCAACCAAGTTCCTAAATATAAGCGAGTATTGCATTAGCACTATTTATCATTATCCCTTTCAATTGTTTCTGGTTAAAGGGCATTTTTAATATTTGGCACAGTTAAAAACAAATTAAAGAAAGCATTTTAAGAGATAAGTTTTCATTAAATTAGGGATCTCATAATTTAACACGTACAATTTGTACACTGCAACGACAGACGTTGTCAATTTTGGACTCTTTGTGGCGAATTGATTTTGATTTTTGTTTTTTTATAAACCTGTTTTATATATTAATTTGATTAAAAAGATTTACACATTAAATTATTTTGTTTTATCTCCTTTCTAAATTAATAAACATATTGTATTATTATATTTTTTTATTAAATTTAATTTTTAAAGTGTGTGATACACACAGGACGTTTTTCACGAAATTTGGGAACCCATTTTGTACTATTTACATTTTTTAAATTTTTGTGGGGGTTTTTGAAAAAAGTCTGGACTAATTTAGGGGTTTTTTTCTTAAGATTTGAGGGGAAGATGCAAAACTCACCTGGCAACACTGATGGCTTGCGATACGTATCCTGATCGGAATGGTGCCTAAAGTCTTTTAAAAGGGTGACACCAATGGACGAAAACAAACTTCTGCCAATGGCTGTTGAGTTCCACCGTTCTGGTCATTTGCAAGCCTGCACTAATTACGGTATTGTTTTCATATTCAGATCGCATAGTCTTGACCCGCTTCTACTATTGCATGTATAAGGATGTTGAGGAAACGAAAAAGCTGCTGGAAATCAACTATACAATGCGTAATAAAAATCCCGAACTATTCATAAATCGTGATCCCACAGATGAAGATACCCGTAATACATATGCTTTCACGTGAGTATGGTAACTCCAATATAGTGGGAAAAGAAAATTTTTGCTAATACCTTTGGTATACAGATATATGGTACCCTTGCCCGGTTTAACACCCACTAACTGTCGTGTAACATTTATACGCTTCAAAAACCCAGACCCCAAAATGGTTTGTATTAATTGCTGATTTTTTTGGAAAAATGTTATTAAATTATTTACTTGTTTTTTTTTTTTTTTATATAGATGCATTTTTCTCAAGATGCCAAAACTTTGCTTATGATCAATGACTGCCGTTTTAGCATGCCAGATGCTATTGTGAATAATGTCCCTGTTCTGGCTGAAGGCGATGTCCTTGTTATGGATATGGAAGGCTATAAAATGCAACATGTCACTGGCATCTCTCTGAGAACATTACGAACATTCCTGAAATTCTTACATCAAGCCTATTCGGTACGAATAAAAGGCTTGCACTTAATAAACTGTCCCTCGTATTTGAATAAAATATTGGCTGTGGTGAAACCCTTCATCAGCAAAGAGGTCTATGAAATGGTTTGTTTGATATGTTCTTGGAAGTTTCCAAAACTTTTGTAATTTTATACTTCTCTTGATTAGATGCATTTCCATGTTGATGGTGTGGAAGGCCTTTACGAACATGTTCCCCGTGATATCCTTCCCGAAGAATGTGGAGGCTTTGCTGGCAAAGTGGAAGATTTATGTGATGAATTCCACAAATCTCTAATGCAGAAAAGGTGATTGTCTTTGATTGTATAAATAGGGATAAGAAAATAGGATCCGTGATGTATTTAGCCCCTCGTAAACGTCTTATAGCGAAATTTTAGCCACAGCAGAAAAGTATTTTTGTTGTGGAAATTAAATTGTCTCCATATTCAGAAAAATGACAAATATTTGTTCTGGGTCAATAGCTGTCCCATCTACTGATTTGGTCTCATATTGTCATACATAGAAAATTCACTTACTGGATACAAATTTGTTTTCAGAGAAGGTCTTTCGCTGAATTTCAAATTTCAGTTAAACGATGAGGCCTACTTTTTAGGCCCCGAGAAAACATTTTTCCAGATGAATTGAAAAAGTTGGAGGGCCTCTGGATCAAGTACATCGAGTTGAAGGAGTTGTTGAATAATAAATCGCCCTTTTCCAAAAAGTGTTGTTCTTTTTTTAGTAGGCTAAGTACTTATAGCACCTCACCCATAATTGGTTATTGGCATTAGTGCTATAAAATGCAGTACTATTGTACTTTTTTCAATACTTTTCTTCCCTGGTCAGTACCGTAGTACCCCCGCGAATGATTTAGTACCTTCTGTGCAGAGAATGAAGCCGATACATTTTTGTCGGCGGCGGCTGACACTAGATTTTTGCCTCCGGCGGCGGCGACTTGACGGCTAAGCCGATATAAATTTGTCCATTCTGCGGCGGACAATTATCCATTATAAAATCAATTTGAAATTTATCGAATGGGTTTGAGATTAGTTGTACAACCAATCTTACAATCAAATTTACAATACATTTAAATTTTCTGAGCTAATTTTTTGCAAATTTATTATAGCAGCGTGATTGTATGATTGTGGGTGGAAGTTCAAAATTTTGGATAAAAATACGACACATTAGTAATACATTTTTTTCCTGATGTTAAATCGGATTATAGTTTAGATAATTGGCGGCCCTACAATTTGCAGCTGACGGTGAGTCGACATATTCGCGGCGGCGTCGACTGTCCAAAATGAACGGCGGCGACTGAAATCGGCGGCGCGACTCGGCGGCTTCATTCTCTGCTTCTGTGTAGACATCTTTGAGCCGATAGATTTATGGTACAATAGTTTTGACAAAATAATTTAATATTTTGTGAAAGTCTTTAACAAATTTATTTGCTAATACACGCTTATAAAAAATCGTTTCTGTAACATTGTCTGTTTGGGTAGTCTAAGTTCCAAACATTTTGTATTTTTGCATCCAAATTCAATAATGTTGTCTTCCAAAAAACAATATGTTATTATGTGAACATATAATATGTTTGGAAAGCATTTTTGCACCCAAAAATATTATATGCTTAAAAAAAAATTCTCCCAAACAATATTGTGCTCAAAATTTTATTATTTTATATATTTACAATCATAACGAATTATGAAAATAGACAGTAATATAGGTGCTAACAACATAGGTTTTTCGACCTGAATGCTCAAAATTTGTGTTTTCTGCCCAATTGTATATTCCCCCACATTTTCTCACTTCCACGAGATTTTTTTTAGTTCTTAGCACCTTTTTTCTGTATAATACAAAACATTGTAGAAGAAATTATTCAATCTGTATGATTTTTTTTATTTCAATTTTACCTTTTGCCGGACGGGGATTTCGAACAGCGACCACACAGTTTGTAAGGTCAAAGAAGTAGCTGATCAATTGACCAAGGAAAAATAAAATGTTAATTTTTGTTAATAACAAGCAACAACCACCAACTTAATTCAATTATCGCTCCCATGTTAAATAGCGCTCCAAGCTACTAAACACATATATGTTTTATAGGCTATTTCTAAATTAATATATGTTTGCATCCAAGCATATTATATTTTACAAACATTTTATGTCCCAAACATAATATGTTCTAAACATATTACATTATATGTCCCAAACATGTTATGCTAGTTTATGAACATTATATGCTTGCACTCAAAAATATTGTGTTTAAAAATTTGTGTTCCAAACATATAATGTTTATAGCCAAACATATGAAAAACAGTCTTTTTCATCCGTGTAGTCTTTTACAAATTTGCAAAACAGACAAGTTCATGCGGGAAGAAAATTTGTATAAAAACCATAGTAAAAAACACGATTTTCTTGAATTTCAAGAATGTTTTAGTCAAAAAAAGCCTGTGCTTCTTCCACACGAACACATTCTAGATAAGAAATCATGGATCGCGTACTAAAATTATGCGAACCATTACA
Source organism: Haematobia irritans (assembly GCA_003123925.1). Taxonomy (NCBI): domain Eukaryota; kingdom Metazoa; phylum Arthropoda; class Insecta; order Diptera; family Muscidae; genus Haematobia; species Haematobia irritans. The sequence continues at coordinate 21,062 of PGFW01002595.1, forward strand.
ATCACGGTCGAAACTTGAGACAAAAAAATCTACCAACATTTGGAGAAAATCTTACCAAAAAATATTATTCTACAAAAATTTATTTCCTCAGAAAGTTTTGTCAAAATTTTATTTCTACAGAAAATTTTATTTTATTCCTATATTTTTTTGTAAAAATACTATTTTGGTAAAAAAATTTTTAAAAATATTATTTCGGTAGAAAAAATTTTAAGAATTTTATAACGGTAGAACATTTGGTCACAATTTTATTTCTATATATAATTTTGTCAAAATTTTATTTCTATAGAAAATTTGGTCAAAATTTTATCTCTATAGAAAATAGGGTCAAAATTTTATTTCTATAAAAAATTTGGTCAAAATTTTATTTCTATAAAAAAAAAATTGTCAAAATTTTATTTTTATTTACCTACCAATCTACAAACAGTAGAATTCTACCAAATGTGGCAACCGTAATACGCCAATCTTTGTAAACGGATATAAAATTAAAAAAAATATATTTAAAATTGAGGAGTTGACAAACAACATTTTATTTTCATTAAAATTCTGTCTAAAGGAGTTCTCGACAATAATCTTCTAATGAATTTTTGTTGAAATTTAGTAAAAAGTACTTTTTCGTGAAAAAAAAAACTTTACTTTTAAACTTACTTTCTTAAAATTGTATTTTTCCATTCTCCTAGTACCCTGACTTACTCACTTTCTTCTAATTTCTTTGTTATTTTTTCTTTTAATTTCAGAGATTACCTTATGGACCCAAATTATTGGAAAATCCAGTGATTACCAATTTTAGTAAATGTATATATAGATTTAATGTAATTACGATTGCTTTTTTAAATTTTGTATTATAAATAAAACAAGTATATACGACCGTAAGTTCAGCCAGGCCGAATCTTATGTACCCTCCAACATGGATTGCGTAGAAACTTCTACCAGAATTGTAATATGAACTTGATTTGTGATGTGAATGGGCATCGATTAATCTGAGGGCTATATATAACTATAGACCGATATGGACCTAGTTAGGCATGGTTGTTAAGGGCCATATACTAACACAATATACCAAATTTCAACTGACTCGGAGGAAATTTACTCCTCCAAGAGGCTCCAAAACCAAATCTCAGGATCGGTTTATATGGGGGCTATATATGAATATGGACCACTTTTGGCAATGGTTGTTAAATCATCATATTACTACACCAGTACCAATTCTCACCGAATCCGATGAATTTTGCTCTTCCAAGGGGCTCCGGAGGTCAAATCTGGGGATCGGTTTATATGGGGGCTATATATAATTATGGACTGATATGAACCAATTCATGCATGGTTGTTGGATGCATATACTAACATCACGTACCAAATTTCAACCGAATCCGATGAATTTTGCTCTTCCAAGGGGCTTCGGAGGTCAAATCTGGGGATCGGTTTATATTGGGGCTATGCATAATTATGGACCGATTTCGACCAATTTTTGCATGGGTGTTTAAGGCATATATTACTAACAACCACGTACCAAAATATCAACTGAATCAGATGAAATTGGTCGTCCGAATGTGGACCAATTTTTGCATGCGTCATTTTAAAGACCATATACTAACACCATCCTATCCGGCTGAAATTTGCTTCTCTTAGAGGTATAGGTGTGCACGTGAGTAATATTTTACTCACGCTCACGCACACTCACGACGGAAAAATCTTACTCACGCACACTCACGCACGATATTGTTTGATAGGACTCACGCACACTCACGAAAAGAAAAGAAAATTTGTATTCACACACACTCACGTACGAAAATACCGTGACTCACGAAAAATACCGTGACTCACGAAAAATATCGTGACTCACGAAAAATGTCGTGCCTCACGAACAAGTTTTTGAGTACCTTAGCGACGTATCTGAAAACATGAGCATTATTAAAATCGAGAGCGTTATTGCACTCTTAACATCCAATTGTCACTAAATTGTAAAATGAATTTAACATCTTAAGCTTTTTATGTTGGTAGAGGGATTATTTTTCGTGAGACGTAAATATTCTCACGCACATTCACGAAGATATATTTTTCGTGACTCACGCACGACTCACGCCGTTTCCCATGAGCATGACTCACGACTCACGCGTGAGTCACGAAAATTTTCGTGAGTCACGACAATTTCGTGTCACGTGCACACCTCTACTTAGAGGCTCCGCAAGCCAAATCTGGGGATCGGTTTATATGGGGGCTATATATAATTATGGACCGATTTGGACCAAGTTTTGCGTGGTTGTTAGAGACCATATACTAACACCATGTACCAAATTTCAGCCGGATCGGATGAAATTTGCTTCTTCCTAGAGGCTCCGAAAAGCCAAAATCGCGGGGATCGGTTATATGGGGGCTATATATAATTATGGACCGATGTGGACCAATTTTTGCATGGTTGTTAGAGACCGATATGGACCTAGTTAGGCATGGTTGTTAAGGGCCATATACTAATACAATATACCAAATTTCAACTGACTCGGAGGAAATTTACTCCTCCAAGTGGCTCCAAAACCAAATCTCAGGATCGGTTTATATGGGGGCTATATATGAATATGGACTGATATGGACCACTTTTGGCATGGTGTTTAAATATATATATACTTACCACCAGTACCAAATTTCAACCAGATCGGCATGAAAATTTTGCTTCTCACAAGGCACCGGAGGTCAAATCTGGGGATCGGTTTATATGTGGGGCTATATATATATTTATGGACTCATATGAACATTCATGCATCTGTTGTTGGATTGATACTAACATCACGTACCAAATTTCAACGAACACTCGATGAATTTTGCTCTTTCAAGGGCTCCGGGAGGTCAAATCTGGGGATCGCGTTTATATGGGCTATACATAATTATGGGACCGATTTCGACCAATTTTTGCATGGGTGTTTGAGGCATATATTAACACCACGTACCAAATATCAACTGAATCAGATGAATTTTGGTCGTCCGATGTGGACCAATTTTTGCATGGTCATTAAAGACCATATACTAACACCAAGTACCAAATTTCAGCCGGATAGGTTGAAATTTGCTTCTCTTAGAGGCTCCGAAAGCCAAATCGGGGGATCGGTTTATATGGGGGCTATATATAATTATGGACCAATTTTTGCATGTTTGTTAAAGACCATATTCTAACAACGTGTATCAAATTTCAAGCGGATGGGATGAAGATTGCTCCTCCAAGAGGCTCCGCAAGCCAAATCTTGACGTCGGTTTATATGGGGGCTATATATAATTTAATGAAGCGATGTGGACCAATTTTTGCATGGTTGTTAGAGAACATATACTTACACCATGTACCAAATTTCAGCCGGATTGGATGAAATTTGCTTCTCTTAGAGTCCTCGCAAGCCAAGTTTGGGGGTCCGTTTATATGGGGGCTATACGTAAAAGTGGACCGATATGGCCCATTTGCAATACCATCCGACCTATACATCAATAACCAACTAAAGGGGACTTTGTTAAGCAGCTTTGATATTCTTACTTTAAAAAAAAACGAACCATAACATTTGCAAAATCTCATCGGTTCTTATTTGAAAACGTTAGAATTTGTCCATGACTTATTACTTTTTTGAAGATAATTTCATTTAAATGTTGAAACCGCCGGGCTCGCGTCTAGGTGTTTCCATCGGAAAAGTCCCAATTTTTTGCGGCAACCTTTTTTCGTAGGCATTTCGGCCGGAATAGCCGAAATCTTTCTTTCGAAATGCTGTCTTCCAAAAGCGAATAGTTTGCTGGCTTATTTCGTAGACTTTAGACTTGACGTAGCCCTCCCACAAAAAAAAGTCCAAAGGCGTCAACAATCGCCAATGATTCTTGGTGGCCAAACTTACCGGTCCATTCTTTGAGATGAATTGTTCTCGAATCTTTCCCGTCAAAATCCCATAGAATCGCGAGCTGCTGTGCGCATGTAAGCGCCATTTCTTGTTCCGAAACGCACAACTCGTCAACCACAAGTTCCAGTTCTCCATTTTTTTGGCAACAAAAAGTTTGTTTAGCATCCGAACGATAGCGAATCGCATTCACGTAACGTTGCGTCCAACAGCAGTCTTTGAAAAGAATACGGTCCAATGATTCCACCAGCGTACAAACCACACCATACACACTGCATTTTTGCGCGACTGCTGATTGGCAGTTCTTCGAACGGCTTCCTGGTTGCTCTTCACTCCAAATGCCGGCAATTTTCTCTATTACGTGCCATTCAACTCAGCAAATGAGGAGCCTCATCGCCCGAACCAAAATTTTGTGCGATAAAAGAAGCGTGATTTTCTGCCAACTTTTCTAGGGTCCCATTCACTGAAAATTGCGACGTTGGAGCCATCGTTGTAGGCATTCATGATTGAAATGTCAAAGGCACTACTTGAGCATCTTTCTCTTTGACACCATGCTCTGAAATCCCACGTTGAATCTGTCAAATACTAGATGCCATGAAAATCCTAACCTCAAAAGAATCACCCTTTACTTGTTTTGCGTGATTTCAACAGACGAGCGACATGCCTCAGATCGACTCAGCGCGGCGGGCGAATTTCACCACGACCCATGAATATATATAGCTTTATGGCGTCTTAGAGAGCAATATTTCGATGTGTTACGAACGAATGACAAGTTAATATAAGACCCCTTTCCTATTGGTGGAGGGTATAAAAAAAAACTGGTGTACGCTGGCATAATAAAGGAATAGTCACAAACAGGAATATAAATTTTAAGCCGGTGACAGGAACAATTGAAGCGATCAGATTGCAGGAATCGGCGAGACGACAATCAGGAAACAATAAATAGAAGAAAATAAGAGAACGGTAGTGGCAAGGACAATTTGCTGACAGACGAGATAGGTTAACAGGAACAACTTGATTTCATTAGAAAATTTCATTTAATTTTTTAATTGATACAATTAGGAATTTAATTGATGTTAATTACAAAAATCAATCAATTTTTCACTGGTTTAGTTGTCCGGTTTATTAATTAAAAATTTACAAATTTTCAATCACTGACTTAATGTTTTTAGTTTGATCAAAAAATTAATTGTATCAATTAAAATTTTAATTGAAAAAGTTGTTAGCTTCAATCAACCTTTTAAATGGAAATATGATGGTGATATTTTTTTCCGTGTGGATAGGCAAACGAGATTAATTGATTAGATTAGGGCTGATTTCCTAATCTTAATGATATGCGTGATCAAAAATTAAAAATGCCGTAAAAACGAATTAAATAAGAAGGTGACATTTAATGACATCACAAAAAAGTATCACATCAAATGAAGATAGGGAATGAATCCGAACTAAAGGATTGTATTATACACAGAAAGTCGAGATATCGCTCTATATGAGAGCTAAAGGGTGATACGGTCAAAATTTGGTCAATAAGAGAGTAGATACGTCCCGGAAGCTAATGAAAATGGCTGCTTTTCAAGCCACAGGTACAGATGGCTTGCCAAAACCAGATATTTCTTTTGCGAACTTTGACAGTTTTATGTACTTGAAAATATCTGCTACTTTCCCTTCCTTTTGCCGTAATAAAACTCTCCGTCCCGTGTCCCGGAAGCTGCTTGTAGTCGGCTTTGACGTAGGTTTTCGTCGTCCATTAACGACCAGTCAACCTTCGTCAGCATCATCGTGTACAGCCTCCGGGATCGCGCTTTTGGCCGTCGTATTTTGTTTATCATCGCGATTTGGAGTCACTACCTTCTTGTAAGTCGATAGTCCCGGCTCGTTTTTTGGCTGATGCACAGGTTGTAGACGATACACCCAGCTTATTTGCGGCATCTCGGAGAGAGAGGTTAGGGTTTCGGCTTGAAACTACCGGCAACTCTCTTTGTCGTCTCAACGGCTTCCGGTTTTTCGATTTCCCCCGCCCGATCCAGATTTCCTGGCTGTCGACAAAACGTTCCCCAAACACTTTAATTACATTCTGTAACGGTTGATTTGGCAACTTTTAGCGATTTTGCCAGCTTTGCGTGCGAGTAGCTCGGATTTTCGCCGATGCGCGATCAAAAAATTTTGATACGCTGCTCTTCTTGCTTGAGCGGCATTTTGACAACTGAAGAGTGAATTCCAAAATCAAAATAGGAGCAACATTCTACACACACACACACACCTTCAAAATGAGGGTGTTCAGGTTTTTTTAAATGCAAAATTGAAAAGAATAGTCAAGTTTTTA
>PGFW01002597.1:9538-23250 GCA_003123925.1 Haematobia irritans
CAATTTATTAAACCTTTCAACTTAATTTTAAACATATTTTCATTTGATAATTTTGTGTTTTATCTTTTAATATAAATCATTATTTTCATGATTCATTTTTGCTTTTTAAATTTATATATAATCTTGTTGTACAGGATATGCTTAGATAAATATTAAGTTCGAGTTTAGCCACTAAAATCGAAATTTTTCACGATTCTTTAGTTACTGGATTGCATTCCCGTACTTTTCAGCAATTTTAAGCAAAGAGAGCAAAAGTCACTTTTACTCTCTTGCTAGTTTTTACTGGATAATTATTGGTAGAAAAATACGCGAACAGACCTATTGTTGGTGAAGTCAGTTTTGACAAATGTCGATATATCAAATGCCAACGCCATCAAAGCATCACTTTTAAACTTGTTGTTTTGGAATATATTTTCCAAAATTTCTTTTATTACGGAGATTATATTTGGTAAGTATTGCATTTGTTATTTAAGAAATTTGCCATTCCTTTTATAGTCCTTTTGTTTTTAATAATTTGTTTTAATAATTTTTAGATTTGAAAAGTACTATTATACATTGATATATTGGAAGCAATCGTCGTGCAATGGTTCAGTGCCCACTTTGCATACAAACGGCTATGGATTCAATCCTAATTTCGACCAAAGTTTTGCAACTGTGGATTGGTGGATTACCCCCTCTGTAATGCTGGTGACATTTCTGAGTGTTTCTACTCTAAAATTTTCATCGCAATGGGAAATGATGTTTCATCCCAATGAGAAATGATGTTTCATCGCAATGGGAAATGATGTGATAAGGATATCTCAGAAACTGTTTCATTAAAAAAATTGTAACCTCTATTTTCGAATTCAGGAGATGAAAATACATAAAAAGCAAACTCTCATCAAATATAAACTAGTGTAATTACCAATTGTTTTTTTTTTTTCTTTTTCATTACAGATTGTCTTAACAGTTTTATGTTTTATCCGCGTGTATAAGACCAAAGAAGAAAACCAAACGAAAATAAATCCTAAATCCCTTTTTAAGCAAACAAAAACTGCTGTTTTATCAAACATTTTTGCTATTATGAGTAGCAAAATTTTTTGGGTGTTCAGGTAATTCAAACGAATTGTTGGAATCACTACTGAAACAATAAGGTACTAGTCCAGCAACAACCATCATCAGATTCTATCCAAAAGAACCGCATTCGATGCAGTCAAGTGATTGTGCTCCAACGTTATTATTGTCATCGGAATCCATGGAAATCTTCTAATAAATAAAGTTTAAACTTTGACTTAGCACCTTTACATATTAAGATAACGATATGTATATTTATAAATTATTAAGATGAGTAAACTCCAAGCAAAAAAAGACGTCGCCAAAAAGTAATGAAACCATGTCTCCTTTCTTGAATCGGAAGTTGGGTGACACAAATGGACGCAGCAAGCGATGATTAACATGGGCTTGTCATAGGGAAGCTCCTTCCCCACCACCTTTCACACCACGCCCCCTCCCTTGCACTGAATCTTCCGCATCACTTAACACTTTAGGTGTGCATCCCAGAATTCAAGACCGGTCTTGAAATTAAAAGAATCATATATAACGTATTTATGTCAACGAATAAACTAATTTGTAATTTTGTTATAATTTTTGAATGGATTTCTAATCGACTGACGGAAACCTCTCTTGACCTCAAATTGATTTTCAAAAATGCAAAATTTTTTTTAGATATGGAGTTTAGCATTTTTCGAGACCAAATTGTAAATGATTGGTACCACTTTTATGATATTTCTTAGTATCGTTTTTACCTATCTGAAGCGAAAAAAAGTGTATAAATTTACCCCCATACAAGTGATTAAATCAAAAACGTAAAAAAGTCACGAGAATTAAAAGAATTCCTGCCATACGTTAAACATACAAGAACGATCATTAGGAGTGCGTATCTTTCTGGAAGTGCACCAGTGCTTTAAAGCTTGTGCCTTTGGAAGACTTCCATTTTTTTTGCTGGGCTACAAAGCCAAACGGTAGACATAATTTCCTACGACAAAAATATTTATTTTTTTGCGTTGTACATGTAACGAACAGAAAAAAAACGTTTGAAAAGTCCCAGTCGTTGACGGATGTACCGAAAACGTTTTATCTTTTGTTAGAGTTTTTCGAATTGCTTGAAAATTTAAACTTTTATCACAAAAAAAAAATCTGTTTGTTACAAAATTTTTATTTTTCAATAAAAACAAGTTATTTTTGAACAACAACACAGTCCATTTCCGTTTATATCACAATACTGTCTTTTTTTACTTTAGTCTTTAATAAGACACATTTTACAGTTCAAAATTTAATATACTACAATGAATGTTGAACATTTTTTCGGAATTCTTCCGAACATATCTGGTACATATTAAAAAACAAAAAAAAAAAAAACAAAACAAAACTTTGTCGAAGCAGCGGATCAACCCACGACCCCGGCATGCCAGTCGGACCAGTCAACCACTGTACCACGGTGCCAAACTAAATGTTTTTTCTGTTAAATAAACATTGTTTATTCGGTTCGTGGGCGCCGCAAGCTATGCTATATAAATATAACTTATATATGATATTTATCTATTGTATGCCATACAGCAGGTACATAGCTCAGTGGTTAGTGTGTTGGCTTACAAAGTGCATGGTCCGTGGTTTCGATTCTCCGTCAGGCGAAAAGGTAAAAAAATTTTAAAAAATTTATAAAATCGATATAATTTCTTTCTACATTGTTGGTATTACAGGAAAAGGTGTTAAGAAACTAACAAACCTCGTGGATGTGAGAAAGATATCTAGGGATTTAGTTAGTGTCCTTATGAAATTGTTTTTACATCCTGGAAAAGAATAAACGTTTATCACAAAAGGTATATATACATTTCTTCCAAACACACATTCCTTACATCGAAAGCAAATGAGAAACGAACTTTGTTTGTCTAAAATTTCGTTTGGGAAGGAAAGCAATATATTTTGCGGATATATATATCAATAGAATGTTTTCCCAGAGTTACCGTCAATTATTTGCAATAATTTTAGAATCAAATTAACAACACGCTATACAATTTCCAGCCCTCGCTTCTATTCAACATCCTATTTCGGGATTTAGGATAAAAATTCAATGAAATAATTTTATCGAGCGATGTGTTTCTCGAGCGACTGATACTTTACTCCTTTCTATACCAAATTTGACACACACTTTAATCGCTTTTACATACTAATTGATGCTATATCCTTGGTAGAAAATTGGAATGTTCTCTCCTTTTCGTCCCTTCACTAATTGTGTGAAAAGCCATTGTGATTTCAGCATGTAAACACGTTTATTTGAAAACATGGATGATTCTCTTTCATATCCATCCCTCTTTACTCTTTTCAATTTCTCTACCAAGAAATTGTCCTTGTTGCTTTCATAGTATAAATTCAATTAAATTTTTTGCAGTTTCAATCTCATCGATGTCTTCAGTGCCTAAGCGTGCCCACATGCCATCATTTTATTTTTGTGATTTTATTCGATTATACAAATGTGTTTATAAACCTAAGTTTAATGTTTCCGTATCATATTTTCAATAGATAATTCCACCATTAAAGAAAATGTAGGTTTAGTTTGTTTTCATATGTTTCGGAGCAAAATGAAAGTGTTTAGGGATCAATTTTTACACAACATTTTCAAGTGCAAACTTATAAAGTTTATAAAATTACTAATAAATGTTGGGACACTTATGTTAATATGTAAGAATATATTATGTTTGGGACATCAAATGCTCTTAAATATAATATGTGTATAGCTAATCATATATTATTTAAAATTTTGTGTAACACATATATATGGTAAAAGATTCTGATCTAAGAGAAAGGGAGAAATAGAGAACAGTGAAAGAATCAGATGATAGCAAATTGTTATTGTTATCCTCTATTTTGGGTTCTGTGCTTGTTCATTATTGATACTTAAGTATTCTTTAATTTGTATATAAGATGTTTATGTGCGGATGATATAATGTTGCCAAATATATTTACATTGTTAGCGTCAAATATGTTAGAGAGAGAGATTTTTTTGAGGGTGTATATACACAACCAAGGTTTTAAACTGAAATCAAACAACAAAAAAAAATCGCTTCTCTAAAATATGTCCCAAACTTATTTTGAAGGAAGCATATATATTTTTGGATATTGCTGATAAATTATGATGTGTGTTGTATGTGAATATATAATATGTTTGGAAGCAAAAAATCTATATGTTTGGAAGCATTTTCTTCCCATTAGAAATATTTTTGGACCAATTTCGGCACAACAATAGCAATATTGGCTTTAGGGAAGCCTCATTAACATACCAGGCCAAAACGAATGTACTCATACAAGCACAATTTTCCGAAACAACATACCAGCAGTTTCACAACAACCATCAATTGTTCTCATTTGATTTTCTCGCAGTGTTGTTTTCATATATTTATCGGTTTTCATTTAAATTTTTTCTTTACCATTTCTCTCTCGCTCTTGAATATGATATTGCAACATATTTACATTCACATAATATTATTTTATGAAGTCCCAAACAAAAATATTTTCTGTTTCCCAAAATTGTATGATAATTTAGGAACATTATATTTTTGTCACTTAAAAATATTTTATTTAAAAATTCAACCTGAAACATATTTTGTTTACGGAACGGAACATATGAAAAACATATTTTTTCTATCCGTGTAACAAGATTGTTGTTGGGGATTGTATCGTTTTTATTTTATCTAGAAATCTGACATGTGCATATTTGCGGTAAAAAGGCACTCGTGTCCAGACATTTTTGACATTTCGAAAAAATTCAAAATACTGTAAGAAGCAAACAACGTTTATCATTCCCGTTTCCCAAACGTTTAATCCTTTGGTGTAATTTATTTAATTCGAATGATTTTTGGGTTTATGTAGCTAAAATTTCAGGTTCATATTTTTGAAGACAGATGTCTTTTATTCATCACTTTTTTTTTGGTTATTACAAACACAAAAATTAAACTGTGTAATAAAGTGTATTAAATCGTTAAATAAATGGAACTAAATAGTACTCCACTTTTGAGATTTCCACAAAGCGTTGTTAAAACAAAGAAAATTTAATGACCTGGTATGCTTTTTAATAATACGAATTTAGGTAAAAATTTAGGCTCATTTGTGTATTAATTATCTTCTCCTTTTTAGTTTAAATTAACTAATCCTAAGAAAACTTTGAAATCCCTAAGAAAATTGTCTCGCTTTAGATAGCATTGAATTTTATACAGACAAAATATTATAATCATAAAATTTTTGAGACATACTTATTTTTTTTTTTTATTTATTTAAGCAAATACATTTTTGATGCTTAACTTATACTACAACTAGTCTCTATTATGAGAAGAAGTGACTAACTAATAGTTTATTTATTAACATCAGTAGATTTATTGAATTTAAAATATCCTAAGTCTCATATAGTCGAACTAGGACAATTATTGTAAATTTGACATTGGTATTGAGGCTTTCATATAAAGGGTGATTTGTTAAGAGCTTGATAACTTTTTTTTTTTAAAAAACGCATAAAATTTGCAAAATCTCATCGGTTCTTTATTTGAAACGTTAGATTGGTCCATGACATTTACTTTTTGAAGATAATTCATTTAAAATGTTGACCGCGGCTGCGTCTTAGGTGGCCCATTCGGAAAGTCCACATTTTGGGCAACTTTTTCGAGCTTTCGGCCGGAATAGCCCGAATTTCTTCGCGAAATGTTGTCTTCCAAAGCTGGAATAGTTGCTGGCTTATTTCTGTAGACTTTTAGATTGACGTAGCCCCCACAAAAATAGTCTAAAGCGTCAATCGCATATTTGTGGGCCACTTACCGGTCCATTTCTTGAGAATGAAATTGTTTCTCCGAATTTCCCTCAAAAATGGCCATAGAATCGCGAGCTGTGTGGCATGTAGCCATCTTGTTGAAAACACATGTCAACCAAGTTCAGTTCTTCCATTTTGGCAACAAAAATTCAAAGTTTTCTAGCATCGAACGATAGGCGATCGCCATTCACCGTAACCGTTGCGCTCAACAGCATCTTGAAAAAATACGGTCCATGATCTCCACCAGCGTACACAACCACACCAAACAGTGCATTTTTCGGGATGCATGGGCAGTTCATTGAACGCGGCTTCTGGTTGCTCTTCACCTCCCAAATGCGGCAATTTTGTTATTTACGTAGCCATTCAACCAGAAATGAGCCTCATCGCCTGAACAAAAATTTGTCAGATAAAAAGCGGATTTTCTGCCACTTATTTTGGTAATAAAATTCAATGATTTGCAAGCGGTCTCGTTAGTAATGTCTATTCATGATGAAATGTCAAAGCATACTGAGCATCTTTCTCTTTGACACCATGTCTGAAATCCCACGTGATCTGTCAAATACTAATGCATGAAAATCCTAACCTCAAATGAATCACAATTATAAAGCGAGTTAATAAATCGTGTGGTTTGAAACGGCGCAATCTTCTATGTTGATTGGAAGTTTGGAGTAAATTTCGGGCTTCGCGATTAGTATGGTTCTGGAGGCGGATAAAATGTTTTTCTGCAAATCTAGAGATTTCCTCTTTGATTGTGTTAATTTTTAAGTCTCGGTGGAGGTCACTATTGCGGACATACCATGGAGCGTTTACTGCGCTTCTTATCACTTTGTTTTGAAACCTTTGTGTTTTTTCGATAGAACTGTTTGCCGCACATTATGATAAGGAAAAATTGCATTGGCTGAGGAACATTTTTAAAATTGATATTATAAAATTAACTAAGCATTTCTTCAATTTCAATTTATAAATCTATCTTATTAATACGTACTTTTTTAATGCTCTTGTACATATTTTCGAGATCTTATGTATATGAGTGATGGGGAAAACCTTTATTTGAAGATGATCAAACTAAAGCAAAACAATATTCTTGCAATAAAAATAAGTCCATTTCAGCATAAGTTTAATTCAAAAATTCGCAATTTTTCTAGTTTGGATTTAACATTATTTTCGACAAAATTTTAATAATTTTACCATTTTATTAATTCTTACTCAGTTTTTAACACTTTTGAAACAAATACAAAAAAGTTAAAATGACCCATTAAAAATATGAAAAAAGCGAGTTATAGAAACGCGAATTAAATTAACTTTCTGTGTAGTTAAAATAAAGAACATCTCTGGGAGGATATTTTTGGAAGTGCTTTTAGAGTTGTGTCTTTAGCGACATACTTCCACATTTTTTGTAGGATTTTTCGTGTCTGGTGAAATTTTTATTTTAAATGTGTTTCCGAAATTACAAAAGAAATCGTAATCCATATTTTAGAAACAAGAAATCTTTATGCTTACAACATTAGTTTATTTACATATCGAATTTTTTTCTTCGTTTTGATCATAACATATTTTCGACACGGTAAAAGAAAAAACTTTTTTTTATCATTCCTTCGGATGCCCAAATTTTATTAATGTCAAATCTGTTTTCTTTGATAAGGGATAAATTATTTTAGAAAAGTCGAATAAAAAGATTTATATCAATTATCGGACACTCGACTATAGCCACATGAACGTAATTTTCCACTGCGTGCACAGTCACAATTTAGTCATCTATTTCTCCCCCAAGCGTTTGCGCTTTTAAAGCATTATGTCTCAAAAATTGAATGAAATATTTTTTAAATTGTGTTAAATTTAGATAACATATTTTGTGTGTGGTTACACGGCTTGGTCGCAGTGTCGCACAGTTGATTTCAAATAATTTTTTTTTAATTAATCTGCATCTTTTGAATTGATAGCGATATCAACTTCAAGTGTGGTTTTGGACCCACGGCCTAGCCTATATGCGTTGACAGTTGGTCATCTCGGGTGCACTGAACAAAATATTGACGTGAGGCCAACGATTTCTTGCTTTGAGTTACGAATGCAAATTTTGATTAGCATAGCAGACGCATTTCTCTGACATAAAGTTTTCCCCTTGAATCCAAAGTCGATACAAATCCTTCATCAGGAAGTCATTTTTGTCTTTGTAAGTTCTGAATAATCTTTTGTTCCCCACTTCATTTCGTTTTTCTCCCCAAATCATCTTTACCTCATTCGTTTTTCCAAATCTATTTCACCGTTCACACTTGAGTTGAGATGTTTGAGTTTTGCAATTGCAATGGAACTCGAAATCCCTTCTTTTCTATTATATTCCCAGGGCAAAAACGACTCGTTTTGAAATGCTTATAGAGGAAAAAACATTTGTCAAAATCCCAAAACAATGCTTGGTGATAACACCATGTTTGTTAATTGATTACTGCATATCATTTACATAAAACTAAAATATTGCTTTTAACTAAGGATCAACCTGACAATAACTACTGAAAAATCTTCTTCAATAACCTGGGTTCGGCTGATAAGCTCCGCGTCTAGACAAATGAAAACACATTTTTTTGCTTCAAATTCGTTTTTATTATTTAACATAGCTAAGCCTTCAAGAGCCGACCATACAAAACGCATTTAACGACCCTTCCAATTTTTATGATCCATTTTTGGTAGTTGACTCCTTTCGGTTTTTGCCTCAAATAGGCCTCGCAGTTTCGGCGATCACCTCTCATTGCCAGCCAAATTTTTTCCTCTACGAGCTCATCCTTTTGAGTTGCTAGGAAATCAAGAAAAACTCGCTGAGGCGCCAGATTTCTGCGACGAATACGGTGGTGTGGGAAGCAATTCGAAGGCCCAATTCTATGAATTTTTTGGCCATCGTTCTCAATGACTTGTGCCACCGGTGCTTTGTGGACGTCTTGGTGGCAACAACACTTTTTTCTTCTTCACTATGGGGCCGTTTTTTGCCGCGTCTGTTCGCTCATTATTAGTCCGTCTTCTCAAGATTACATGGATAAAAATTATTCCTATGAGCATCCAAAAAACACGAGGCCCATTACTTTGCCACGGGCATCTTTCTCTTTTCCACGCTTCGGAGACGGTTCACCGGTCGGCTGATCCATTGCCTCCAGGAGTGTAGTGCATGGAAGCCATCGTTTAGTCATCTGTCACATATCGACCGCGATAAAATAAGACTCCGGGATTCGAGGGTTAACTAGCTGCAACACACCGCTCGAGAATCAATCAACCAGATGTTGTTTTTGGTCAAATGGAGCTCTGCGCCGGCACCCATTTTGCAAGATCTTCCGGCAGTTATCCAAATTAATTTGAACTCCGAACCCTATGATTATGACAACACGTTCCTTTTTGATATCTTTAAGCTCTGCTTATTCTCGATCAACTTCTCATCTTTTACTGGTCATTCAAAATCATTCTTGTGGCATTTGTTTTGATGTTTTCGGTCCGCGTAACACCTCTTCGGGCGAGTCACTCCACTGCGTTCACTATCTCTCGTGCTCATGTTCTCACGCTTGAATTTGGCCTCATGTATTGGTGATTCCCTGGGGGCAGAGCTCCCAAACTCATTGACTCAACGCCAATTCTGTTGCTTCCACCGATATTTTCTCCACTTCAGAAAACAGTATATCTATCAAAAGCACCAATAACTAAAAGTTTGCTTTCACAAAAGGACGACGCTCTATCTCACAATACTTAATTCTAATTACGAGAACCGTCAAAGTTGACACGAATCATTTGAAGGTTCTCGGTACGTTATAAAATAACATTGCCATTTATAATAGCGACGCCATCTATTGTGTCAAGACCGCGCGGTCTTATACAGCCAAGGCCTGCTCTTATTATTTGAAATCTTCCCACATTGGGTAATTGTTGGACGTTTTGTATACTTGACTATGCAAAGCACAAAGAACGTCGTTGAAAAACTAACCGAGTGTCAAACAGGATTTACCTTTTTAACGAGTTTTACGCTCTTCAAAAAACAGGCCTATAGCTGAAAACACGAATAAATTAATAACTTTTCTAGAAATCTAGTTAGACGCGAAACTCAAAATCTAAAAGGATGAGATGTGCGCTGCTTTTCATCCTTTTATTGGTACACACTTAGTTGTTACATTCAGATTTTTGTTATATTTTAATGGCTGTTTAGTCAGTGAATATATAAATGCGCAATGTTTATATTATCCTTCTTTTATCTTGACTTTTCATCGTCTATTTCTTTCCGCTTTTTCAGGGCAACATCTTCTATTTGAAGATATTAATTGTTTTCCATGTGCCAATAGCACTTAAACCGAGAAGTAATACTTCATATGTATCAATACGTCTGTGATATCAAATTTTACAGTGATTATATACTATTCATGTTATCTATTTATTTATTTATTGTATTATGGTCCATGCACACAACAAGAAAATATCTTATATTATAAAGGTGAAGGAAAGCGAATTCCATGATCGACGGGCTTTTTAAAATTAAGTAAGCGTATTTAAAGTAAAGAAATCAGTAAAAAACTAATAACACAACGAACGTTGATATTAAGACATATTATATGGTGGTTCTGAACACTAAGAAACATTAAATTACAATAAAGTACTTAATTCGAACACTAACCAATCGTATAGAAAGACTTGAATGCAGAAGACACGTTGATCGACATCAACATGAACAACCAATAAGCGCATTCGGAAAATAAAATTATTAAAAAACAAATTCTGATCAGTAATTTTCTCCGGAAAATAACAAAACAGAATAAATATCTTCATGGCCTATTTCACTCAACGAGAAACCACTAAAAATCTGCAAATCACAAAACTTGAAATTTTACGGCGCTGCTGGCTTGAGTTGCACACAACTGTTGGTAGGTAATTCCAGAGTCACGGACTGACTTATTTATAAAAAAATTGCAATTCGAGACTAAGACGTGACGTTCTAACAAGGTATTAGATCCTATTATTGCTCTTCGCCTTATCTTCCAAGGTTCTTACAAATTTATAAATCGAAACAAAATGTCAAAACACATCCTTATATTTCAAATAAAAAATTCTCCTGGAAAAGATACGGAAATAAGACCGACCGATACGTCGAGGAAAAAGATTGATAATGTTGTGATTTGCATTTATATACTGTGACCTCAAAACAGCCCATTTAAACTAAAACAAAAATCTGACTCAAAATATAATTGCTGTCTATCAAAGTCGCTGTCCACTTACATTCACTTCTGGTGATTTCTAGTCGTCCGAACATCATCACCCAAACACTCCCATTAGTCATCTAACGGAAAACATCATCCTTTGGATATCGCACATTGCCTTTTTCAAGTGTGGGTATTAAAATGCTTGTCTACAACCTCCAATTATACTTCTTTTGCTTTGCAATTCGATAAAACTTGTATAATCTTTTCATGGTCTGGCTTCGTAATTGCGATTAGAACACAATGCTCATGCGACTTGACAAACCCACTGTATGCTCCCTTTCCACCATGACGACATCGCCGACACATAACAAGCGTCCGCTTCAGGGATATGGCGTATCCCATACCAACAAACTATGCTAGGTAATGTTGGTGATATGTGACCGGGTACAGTTGGTTTACTGGAGGTTGCAGCACTACATGACAAGACACCATGTGCAATTTAGGGGCTTGAATTTGATGCTTACCTTACCAAAATGAACATTACTGTTCGGCCCCGCGCCGTCACAGAACCCAAGCTGTTGATAACAACCTTACAGAACATTATTAGGGTGTGGTTATTAAATTATAGATAAACGATCTGCACAACATGTAAGGGTCATGCAAGAGAAGATACAGTAGCCGATGTATTCATTAATATCAGTATGGATCTGGCTCTATTTCTGGTACAAAATTTATTGGAATTACGTCCAATGTTTGAGTAGCAATGGTACTTTGAGTTATTTTAACTAAATAAACCACCACTGCGTATTCAGTATGTCATGAAGGCGATCTTACAATAAATTCAACTTAATTTTCCGATATTGATAATTATTCTGAGAGTACATTTTGGCACCCTATACCAACTTGATCAATAATTTCCTAGATAAATTACTGACAATACAAATGATTTCAAGATTAAGACTTTCCCCTGGGGAGCCTATATTTACTACACAATAAGACTGACAGCATATAATACCATTGAGTCCACCCCTAGCAGATCCCATATAGTTGAAGACTATCTGTGTTTCTCGCTGAACCTGAATCATCTTGTGTATAGCTATGCGTCAATAGTAATTGTCACTTGGCAGAGTGGTACTTCCTTTCAAACTTAAAAGACTCAATTAATCAGTTCCTTAACAGTCGTTCTGTCCAAAAAACGTCTCAAACTCCTCTATACCCTAGCAGAAAAGCGTGCTCGCGCCAAA
Organism: Haematobia irritans; assembly: GCA_003123925.1. Classification (NCBI taxonomy): domain Eukaryota; kingdom Metazoa; phylum Arthropoda; class Insecta; order Diptera; family Muscidae; genus Haematobia; species Haematobia irritans. Next base: position 21,775 of record PGFW01002597.1, read on the forward strand.
AAATAGTGAACAATATTCTTTTTTTTGATCCCTCGATAAGTGGCTCACAATACTTGACGCGATTAGCTGCGATGATTTAAATGTGACTTGTCATAAGGACGGGATGATTATCACCCATGTTCAACACCGTCCTGCCACCGATTTCCTGATCACTTCTGTAACCTGGGCTGTTTGATGCAATACAGTTTCTTGATGTGAATAAAGAATTTCCGTGATATTTTGCAGCGAATAAACTATTTTCTGGTATGAGTTTTTAATGCGTTGAACATCACAACTATTTCATCATAAGAACTTCGCAATTTTTAGAGGCTTAGCATTTTGCGCGGGCAAAATTAAAACTAATTATGCCCACTACTTTGTATAGTACCTATTTAATCCCTCGTCGCTCTGTTTTAACACACCACCATAAACTTCTAATTTCCATTCAAAATATAGGTAAAAACGGCAGGCGCGAGTTATTATAACAATCCTTACTCAACACTGAATCTTCACTCTGCCTGTGCAGTTAAAATAAAACATCTGATTGGGAGGACATTTTTGAAGTGCTGATTTAACCAGTTGTGCCTTGAGAAGACACTTTCCAGGAATTTTCTTCTGCAGCGCGAAAGCTAAACCGCATATGCACGCAATTAAAAACACTTTATCAATTTTTTTTCCCGATTCTTTATACGAAATTTATATTCTTTGATGTATTGAAATATCTTCATCAATGTCTTTGCCGCAGCCACTAAAAACACTTCCCGGAAATGGCAATCACAAACCAAAGTCCCCGGAAGGCGGACTTCGGTCCCTGGTGTGTACTGGAGCGTAGCTCCCCCGTTTGGTCCACAAAGAATGGAAGCAGACCAGTCATTTTAACAGTGGGTTTTTTGTCATGACGCCGTAGAAGTCACGATGTGACCGCGCCCCACACCACCTTGATCTTCCGCCCAAACCGTTTCTCTCTGCCCGCTGACCTCAAGCGAACAATCTGTCAGTGCACGCTGACCGAGCTACTGCAGGTGACGGTGCATCGCCAATAAAACAAAGCATCTATCAATACTTTATTCTCCGATTTTTTAATAAACAAATTCTGTATTCTTCTGTTACGTAGGTAAATTTATGCTATCACATGCTCTTTGTGCAGACCATAAAAACTCTATCCGAGAAATGGATTCACAAAACAACTGTCCGAACGATAGTCCCTGGTAATCTATGGACGAGCCCCCCGTTTGGTTCAAAACGAATGGAAAGGACCCGGTTATTTTCAACATGGGTTGTCGATTGAACTCCGGATTAGAGGTTGCTGCAGTGGACCACGAACATTGTTAGACCTCCTCGAAGAATGTTCGTGACCGCTGTACGGCTACGCGTGAGTTGTGCGGTGAGGTGTGTCTATTAATCGCAAGGTCAGGAAGTGGTCGTTGCGGGGGTGGAGGCGTGGGTGTGGAGTCACGAACATATGAATAGTGGGTCGTAGTCATGAAGTGGTGGGGG
>PGFW01002605.1:0-11009 GCA_003123925.1 Haematobia irritans
CAACTACGATAATATTTGAAGATTTCATTCTCGCTTATTTTTTAGGATAAAATAGATTCTTCTTTAAAGTAGGAAAAAATTCCTTAATTGAATATTATCGGATTCAGTCAAGGAAAAAAAAACTATATGTTAGAAACTCAGTCTTTAAGCTAAATAAACCGCATACGTATTTTAAGGATAACAAATCTTTGGCCACACCACAATATACTCGTATTTCTTCACTGCATCCCATTCCATGTGTAGAGTTTATTATAAGGTCCTTTCGTATTGTTCTCGATGTTTTACACACCATCACCATAGAGTGCTATGCTAATGGTTACTCTGTTGCAAGCACTCAGACACACTTATCCACACAATAACAAGGACCACTACAACGATACCGAAATCTTAGTTTGCAAATATGCCTCTATTGTATTGTGCGTACGAAAAGCCAATGTCACCCATACAATTGTCCTTGCAACTTGTTTTCCAAACCTGTTTGTCTTCCTTTCCTTCCATGGAAGTGTCGATGTCCATCACTGATTCCCTGAATAAATTTTCTGAATTTAAATTTCGTTTATTCAGTCCCTTGTTGTCTACGGTAAGAATTGATGTCAAAAATGGTTATCACTGCAGTTCACACTACTGTTGTCTGTAATCTTCATTCAACCTCGCTTCTGTACCGCCAATGTGAATTTTGGGCTAAACCTTGTCACTAGTTTGATGATGGGCTCTGGGTGGTTGGTATCGCATGTGAGATTACTTGCCACATGTCTGAGCATTTATTTTGTGGTGTCCATTTCGATTTTCGTTTACTTGTTTTTTTTGCCTTGTCTCCTTGTCCGAATCAGTGTCTGTCTGGCTGTTGGTAAACATTCAGATCATTGAGTCCACTCTTAACCGTAAATATTTGTACTGGCCAAGTGCCGAGACGAACATTGCTGTATGCCTGAAATATGACACCATTGAATCACATTTACATGGATGAGAATTCGAATGGATTGCAAAGTGGTCAGCGTGTAATGATAGTAGTATACACCGTAATTAAGAGACAACCTCCGGTGGGTATTTTGAAACGTGGTCATTAAAACTTAGTTTTTCTTCTAAACGTGTTGTGCATTACTGATTTTTAGGTAAAATTTTGTGATATTTCAAAATTGGAAAATCATGTTGCAAGTACACTGTAATAAATATTGTTGTAAGCCAAAAGGTTTCATGTCCTTAAATAACAAATGCCCTTTTTTGCGTAGCATAGAAGAAGCATTTCTCTGCTATAACCATTTTTTAACTTGAGCAAAATCCGATAAATTTTTCATTGAAAGCGTTTTTTCCAGTTAGGTGATTCAATTTTATAATAATTGTCTTTACATAAAATAATAAAATCTGACCCACTCCCTAAGTATTATCGTCCTCGAAGATTTTTTTGAAACTTTGCAAAAAATAATAACAAATAAATATCGCAACAAAAAATATTTGGAACTACTTCTATAGGCACAACTTTAAAATGTATTTCCAAAAATGTTCTCCCAAAGATGTTCTTTTAACTACTCGGGAAGTTCTTTTCATTCAATTTTTTATAAATCGCTTTATTTTTAAACATATTTTTAAAGGGTAATTTAAAATTTTTTGTTTCAAAAATTTTAAAAACCGAGTAAGAATTAATAAAATAGTATAAATTATTTAAATTTTGTCAATAAAAAAAATACGAATTTTTGGAAATATTTGATGTCACGCATTTCGGACAAGCGTTAGAAATCATCGAAAAACATAAAAAATGTTAATAATTGTTTTATTATCAAAATATCATAAATTTTTTTAATACACATCCAAAACACTGAATTCTTATCACACCATAAAAAGTGATGCATATTCAGTGCACGGTTGTTGATATGGTGGACAACTGTCCTATGATAACCCAGCAAAAAAATTTGGAAGTTCTTCCAAAGGCATAACTTTAAAAGCACTTCCAGAAGATGCACTCCCAATGATGTTCTTTATTTTAACTACCCAGGAAGTTCTTTTAATTCAATTTTTTATAACTTGTTTTTTCCATACTTTTAATGGGTAATTTTAACTTTTTTTTCAAATAGGTTAAAAACAGAGTAAAAATTCATAAAATGGTACAAATCATTTAAATTTTGTCGAAAAAAATGCTAAATCCAATCTGAAAAATTGTGAATTTTTGAAAATATTTGAGGTCAAACGTTTCCAACAAGCGTAAGAATCCATTAAAAATTATAAAAAAATATAAAAAGTATTTATTTGGCAAAATATCACAGAGTTTTTTAATTTACATCCAAAATATTGAATTCGGATCACACCTAAAGAAGTGATGCAAATTCAGTGCAACGGCTGTTGAAATGGAGGACTTCCGTCCTACGACAAGCCCATGCTAAATTCATCGCTTCTGCGTCAATTTTGCACCACTTCCGTATCCAAAAAGAACATTTTCATTACTTTTTTGGCGACGCTTTTTTTGCTGGAAAGTCCATGCTATCGCTTCTGCGTCACCCAGCAAAAACAATTGGAAGTTGTTCTACAAACATTTCTTTTAAAGCGCATCCCAGAATCCCCACATCATTTTATTTAACCCTTCACCAAAGGAATGGGGGTAATATTAACTTTGTCATTCCGTTTATAACACATCGAAATATTCTCTAGAGACGCCCATAAAGTATTATATTAATATTCTGGGTCGCTGGTGAGAATTACTGAGTCGATGCTGAGCAATGTCCGTCCGTCCGTCCATCCGTCTGTTCGAAATCACGCTAAACTTGCCCAAACGAAACAAGCTATTCGACTTGAAACTTGGCACAAGTAGTTGTCTATAGATGTTAGGTCGCATGGTATTGCAAAGGACCATACGGTCTCTTTACGTATACCCCCCATATAAAAGGCACCCCCAAATTGCGTTGCGAATTTGCCTCTAAGAGAAGCAAAAATTCATCGATCGGCCTGAAATTTAGCACATTGTGTTAGTAAATAGTCTCTTACAACTATGCAAAAATTCGGTCCATATTGGTCCACTTATACGTATAGCCCCATATAAACGGTCCCCCCCAATCGATCCGGCTGAAATTTAGGTACATGGTGTTATATATGGTCTCTAAACAACTTCATGCCAAAAAACTGGTCCATAATTAACATATAGCCCTCATATAAATAACGGTCCCCCGATTTGGCTTGCCGGAAACCTCTAAGAAGAAGCAAATTTCATCCGATCGGCTGAAAATTTGTACATGGTGTTAGTATATAGTCTTAACAACCATGGCCAAAATTCTATCCACATCGGTCCATAATTAACATATAACCCCATATAAACCGATCACCAGATTTGACCTCCGGAGCTTCTTGCGAAGACCAAAATTCATCTGGATTCATTGATATTTGTATTGGTGTAATATATGCGGCCTCAACACACCCATGCACAAAATTGGTCGGAAATCGCGTCCATAAATTTATATATAGCCCCCATCATAAACCGTCCCCAGATTTGACCTCGCGAGCCCCCTTGGAAGAGCAAAATCAATCCGATTTCGGTTGAAAGTTGTACGTGAGTTAGTATATGGTATCCAAGACAACCATGCAGGAATTGGTCCATACAGGCCATAATCCATATACTAGCCCCCATATAAACCGATCCGAAGATTGGTTTTGGAGCCTCTTGGTTACGTTTAGAAGAAGTTTTCTATGCAATCCATGTGGGAGGGCTAATAAGAACTTACGGCCGATATAACTTGATTGTTTTATACCCTGCGCCACACGTGGCAACAGACGTATTTAGTTAGTGCATATGTTTGGCCACACCCAGAAGGAGGACGATATAGACACAGGTGTCTTTGCAAAAATGCTCAGGGTGGGTCCTGAGTCGATAAGCCCATGGCTGTCTGTTCGCCTGTCCGTGTAACACATTTTTGTAATCAAGTCTAGGTCGCAGTTTTAGTCCCATCCGACTTCAAACTTGCCACAAGTATGTGTTTTGGCCTCAGAATAGAACCCTATTGAGTTTTGGAAGAAATCGGTTCAGATTGTAGATATAGCTCCATAAATATATTTAGGCCCGATATGGACTAATACGTCACAGAAGCCAGAGTTTTACCCCCAATTTGGTCTGAAATTATTGCACTAGAAGTACAATTATAGTGTAGTCAATGTGCCAAATTTGGTTGAAAATCGGTTTCAGATTTAGATTATAGCTGCCCAATATATCTTTTCGCCCGATTATGACTAATACGTCCCAAAGCCAGGTTTATCCCAATTTGGTTGAAATTTTGCCACCTAGAAGTACAATTATAGTGCTAGTCAAGTGTGCAAATCGTGTTGGAAACGGTTCAATATTTAGATATAGCTCCCATATATATATCGTTCGCCCGATTTTACACTCATATGACCGACAGTGGCCAATGTTTTTACTCCGGATTTAATTAAAATTTGCCACAGGAGTAGAATTGAATTGTTGCTGAGGCGTGCCAATGGTGTTGAAATCGGTTCTCAGATTATAGATATAGCCCCATATATAAGCTGCCGATCCGATTTACACTCATTATGACCACAAAGGGCCAATTTTTTACTCCGATTAGTTGAAATTTTGAACAGGGAGTGGAATTAGCGGTTTGGTAGCTATGCGTCCAAATTTGGTGAAATCGCGTTCAGATGTAGATATAGCCCCAGTATATATCCTTTCCGCCTGATATGGACTAATACGCGTCCCAGAAGCCAGGTTTTACCCCAAATTGGTGATGAAACTTTTGCAGTAGAAGTACAATTCGTAGTGTATCAAGTGTCCAATTCGGATTGAAATCGTCGTTCAGGATTTAGAGTATAGCTCCCATATATTATATCGTTCGCCGATTACACTCATATGACCACAGTGCCAATGTTTTACTCCGATTTAATTAAAAATTTTGCACAGGACTAGAATTAGAATTTGTGCTTGCGATGGCAAATTGTTGAAAATCGTTCAGATTTATATATACTCCCTATATAGCTTCGCCGATTTACACTCATGATGACCACAGAGGCAATTTTTACTCCGATTTTAGTTGAAATTTGAACAGGAGTGGAATTAGCAATTGTGAGCTATGCGCTTACAATTTTGTTGAAGATCGAGTTCGAAATTTAGATATAGCTCCCATAATATGATGGTTTTTCATTTCGAACAAAAGATGGTCAAAATACCAACATTTATCCTTGTAAAATCCCAGCTGGTTAGCCAAAGAGCTTGTAAAAATTGACTCTAATTTTCCTGAACTTTTCTAAATACATCACAGTTTGTCAAAAAATTTTGACAATGGGATAAAAATTATGTTTGCTCCAAAATTAAATATAATGAAATTTTAAAAAAAAAATTTTTAATGTATTTTGGGGAAAGTTATCTACATACCGTACACAGATTAAAAATTTATATAAAATATTTAATTATTTCCAATTATTTCTTAGGGAAGTTAAAATATTGGCAATGTCAAAAACTTTCTTGACGAGGACTGTATATATCGAGCAATAAATTAAAATAACTTTGCGAAGTTTCCTTAAAATGCTTCAATTTAAGTGTTCCCATATCTATACCTGTGCTCCACAGCTGTGGCGCATTATTCTTACTAAACATTGTGTTCCACCCTAGTGCATTAGCCGACTTAAATTTTGCAGTCTATAGATTTTGTAGACAGTCTATCCAAATTCTGTCCAGACGAGGGATACTTTAAATGTATGTAATTTGGGACAAACCTTAATATATAGCCCCCTATTGGCGGATTGTATTGGTATCCGCAATTTAGTATCTACAAAAGTGGGGGCGTATAATAAGTCGGCCCCTCCGAAATTTATTATTTTGTTGGTGTATTTCGATGTGTACAAATGGGAATGACAAAAGTAATTAACTCTATCCTATGGCATATAATTACTGTTGAAACAAGTATATACGCCGTTAAGTTCGCCAGGCCGAGCTTCATGTACCCTCCTTCATGATTGCGTAGGAAACTTCTTGCTAAACACTGCCATCCACAATCGAATTACTTAAAAAGCTTGCGGGTAACGCTAGATGCATGGCAAGGTATGTTAAAAACCTACCTAACACCATCTTCTAAATTGTATGCCATACGTGTATATAATTAATCAAAAAGATCGATCCACATACGTATTAATTCAATAGAAAAGAAAATATTAAAAAAAAATTTCTATAAAATAAAATTTTCACAAAATTTCTATAGAAATAAAAATTTTGACAAAATTTTCTATAGAAAGAAAATTTTAACAAAAATTTTTTCAGAAATAAAATTTTAACAAAATTTTCTATAGAAATAAACTTTTGACAAAATTTTCTAAGGACATAACAATGCTTTGGTCGATTATATTTTGCTCGAGTGGCAACTAATGGATTATAGAACCGAATCTAAATTTGAACAAAATCTTTACTATGTAGAAATAAGAAATTTTGACAAAATTTTCTATAGAAATAAATTGTTGACAAGATGAAAATTTTATATGAACCGAATAAAATTTTAACAAAATTTAGTCTCTAGAAATAAAATTTTGACACAATTTTCGTACTAGAAATGAAAAATTTTGTAGATTATTTTTGCTCGTCAGTGGCACCATGATTATGAACCGATATGGACCATTTTGGTGATTGGAACCAATTTTTGTATGGTTGTTAGCGACCATATATACTAACACCACGCTTCCTACTTGAACCGGATCGGATGATTTTGCTCCCTCCAGAGAGGCTCTTGGAGACTTCGCAAAGCTCTGGGATCGTTTATATGGCCCATATATAATTATAACCGATGTGGACCAATTTTTTGCACGGTTGTTAGAGACCATATAACCAATATCATGTACCAAATTTCAGCGATCCGATCAATTTGCTTTCTCTTTGAGGCTCCGCAACCCCAAATCTGAGGGACGGTTTATAATGGCGCTACTATATAATTATGGACGATATGCACAAATTTTTGCGTGGTTGTTAGAGACCATATACCCAATTCATCATGTACCAAAAATTTTCAGCCAGATCGGATGAAATTTTTTCTCTTGAGCTTCCGCAAGCCAAATCTGCGGATCGCGTTTATATGGGCATATATAATTATGGGACCGATGGTACCAATTTTTGCATGGTTGTTAGAGACCATATAGTGACACCATGTACCAAATTTCAGCCGGATCGGATAAAATTTGCTTCTCTTTTAGGCTCCGCAAGCCAAATCTGGGGATCGGTTTATATGGGGGCTATATATAATTATGGACCGATGTGAACCAATTTTTGCATGGTTGTTAGAGACACTATACCAAACACCAATATACCAAAATTTCAGCCGGATCGGAATGAAATATGCTTCTGTTTGATGGCTTCCAAGCCAATATCTGGGGATTCGGAGGTTTACTATGGGGGCTATATATAATTAGTGGACCGATGTGCGACCAAATTTTTGCATGGTTGTTAGAGACCATATACCAACAACCATATACAAATTTCAGCTCGGATCGGTATGAAATATGCCTTCCTCCTTTAGGCTCCGCAAGCCAAATCTGGGATCCGGTTTACTATGGGGGCTATAGAAATTAATGGGACCTGATGTGAACAATTTTTGGCATGGTTGTTAGAACCATTATACTCAACACCATATACCAATTTCAGCCCGTCGGTATGAAATAATGCTTTCTGTAGAGGCTCCACAAGCCAAATCTGGGGATCGGCTTAATGGGCGCTATATATAATTATGACCGTGTGGACCAATTTTTTGCATGGTTGTTACGACGACCTATACCACCCATATACAAATTTCAGGCCGGATCGGATGAAATATGCTTTTCTTTTAGAGCGCTCACAAGCCAAATCTGACGGCGTCCCTTTATCATGGGGCTATACGATAAAAGTGGACCGATATGGCCCATTTCAATACCCATCCGACCTACATCGAGATACAACTACTTGTGCCAAGTTTCAAGTCGATAGCTTGTTTCGTTCGAAGTTAGCGTGATTTCAACAAGACGACGGACGGACGGACGGACGACGGACGGACGGACGGACGAGACGGACGGACATGCTTAGATCGACTCGAATTTCACCACAGACCAGAATATTATATACCTTTTTATGCGCGTCTTAGCAGCAAATTTCGAGTGTTACAAACGGAATGACAAACAGTTAATATACCCCCATCCTATGATGGCAGGTGTATAAAAAATCATGAACAACTTCATTTAAAAACAATGTAAGCTAAAGTAGAAAGCGGACGGGGCCGACTATATCATACCTAACCATCCCACTGCAATTAGTAAGATTTGTGGTGGGTATGAGTGGTATAGTAGGATTGGGAGAATAAACCCACATTTCCATATTGGTAAGAACATATAGGGGTAACATTAGTTATGGGAGTTTTATCACATTAGAGCTATCTAAACAATTAGGAGCTATGATTTTTGAACCTACACGCAAAAAAATAATTCTTCTCCCAACCGAAATTTTAGACAAACAAGTTCGTTCTCATTTTGCTTTTCGTTGAAAGGAAGTGCATTTGGTAAGAAAAAGTATTATACTTTTTGTGATAAACGTTTATTCTTTTCCCGGATGTAAAAACAATTTCATAAAGGACTAACTCAAATAAAATATATTTTCTGGGCTATATTGCTTTAACCTCACATCTTTCTCACTCCACGAAGGTTTTTTAGTTTCTTAGCACCGTTTTTCTGTAAATACAACAATGTAGACAGAAATTATAACGAATTTTATACATGGTTTTAAAATTTTTTACCTTTACGCCTGGACGGAGAATCGAACCGTCGCGACCATGCACTTTGTTAAGCCAACAGCAGCTAAACACTGAGCTATGTACCCATGTATGGGTCATCAATAGATAAATTATCCCATCATAAGTTATATTTAAATAGCATTAGCTTGGCGGCGGCCACGAACGAATAAAAAAGTATTTTATTTAACAGAAACAAACATTTAGTTGTGCAACCGGTGGAGCAGTGGGTGTGCTTACGTCCAACTTGCAATGGCCAATGGGTCGTGGGTTCGATCCCTGCCTTCGACCAAAGTTTTTTTTTGTTTTTTTTTACATATATTCCAGATATGTTCGGAAGATTCCGAAAAAATGTTCAACAACCATATACATGTGCTAGCATATTAATTCTTGAACTGCTAAACTGTTCTTATTAAGACCTAAAGTCGGAAAAAAGAACATTGTTTGATATAAACGGCAAATCGACGTGTTGTATGTTTCAAAGAATAAACTTTTTTTTATTGAAAAAAATAAAAATTTTTGTAACAAACGAATTTTTTTTGGTGATAAAGTTTTAAAATTTTCGAAGCAATTTCAAAAAAAACTCTAACAAAAGAAAACGTTTTTCGGTACCGTTTTCCAAAGTTTTATTTTTCTTTGCCGTGTGATAGATTGTATGCCACTGGTATTGTCTCCCATTATTAAAACAAGTGGGTTAAAGTAGAAAGTCGGGCGGCGGCCGGACTATATATACCCTGACCACGTGAAGTTTAGTTTGACTATTGATTAGCGTATATGTTTCGGAGATAACCGCATTTCCATGATTTGCATGGTTAATCGGAGTTTTATCACATCTGAAACAGAAATTTCTGTTATTAGGAGCAACTAGTTGATTCTGAACCTACAGAAGTTTAGTATGCTACTAATATTGAGTCCATTATTAAACAAGTACAGTAAAGTAGAATGTCGGGCTGGACCAACTATATCATTATCTTATACCACTCCGCTTAATGGGAACGAGTATTAAATGCACGATATATTAACCAGAATAAACTCAAGCTAATGAAATAATAAAAATTACATTTCCTGATCGGTGAAAAGAAATAAAAATGGTTAATAGGCAGCCAATTATTTATAATATCTTTATAAGGGATAAGTTCAAGCATACAGAACGTACCTCTTCAATAGCAAGTTATTTAATTCAATGAAAGTAATTCTCTACAAAAGGGTTTTTCATAATGTATATTTTCCATAGCGTTCACCGTTTATTTCCTTAAATTTCATTTAGTTCAAAAAATAAATAATAACCAATCCTTGCCCAATAGACTTTAGATCATTACAATTTATTGATTTAATACAGTAAATATAAAGTAGTATAATGCTCTATAAGTCTCTGAGTTTTCTTTATGATTCTTCTTTATTCATCCACATTATTTCTATAGAAGACGATATTGTTTTCCTTGATTAAACCTTGACCATTTTATGATGGTCTTATATCATTTCGACATTAAATAACCACCAGTCGAACATGGTAAAGTTTCTGGCTTCCCCTTCTGTACTCATTTCATATAAATTTGTTTTCATTTTCCTCTACGATGGTTTTACTTCTCCCCAGCTCATCCATCCCTGCGGCCTTGGCTAATCATGAAGCTTAAGTTAGAAGTAAATACAGTAGTTATGAGACGGAACCATGAGGGAAACAAATATCCAGAGAAAGTCACGAATAGTAAAAGTTTTCACTTGTTGGCCACATTTTGCTTTTGTTAAACGTTTGCGATCCGCCTCACAATAAGTAAGTCAGTAGCCAACACTCCTTCGTACTAGGAAATAATTGGCGTTTATAATTGCCACCATCATTAAAGGTAACAATCATAATGTTTATGAGGAAACTTCCATTAACAAAAGGGTTTTCAGGTTTTACTTTGTAATTTTTCCATTGACAATGGTTCACCCTTCCGCACAAATTACGGCAACGACTTTGGAGGTAATGGCCTTGCTTAACAAACTGGAGCGTACAAAAATGCTATTTACTTAAATTCAGACTTAAATTAAAAGTAGTCCGAACCAAAAGGAACTTTTTGGAAGGAGAGGGGAAGCAACAATGGAAATTCTTAGATTCCATCTGTTGATTAAGACTTTGGAATGAAATATATGTACACGGTGTATTATGTTTTAGTTAAGAGGAAATTTAAACTAAGAGATAAGTGAAGATCTAAAATTTTCTGGGGTTATGAAGGGGATAAATTCGTGTGACAATTTTTATTTTGTTTGTCACAGTTTTATTTACCCCGAACACTGAAAACAACA
>PGFW01002607.1:639-11573 GCA_003123925.1 Haematobia irritans
AAAGAGAGAGATTTTTCTAATAAAAAAATTGGACGAGCGCCTCCCGCCGGAAAATGTCTATATGAAAAAGTAAAACTTGACAAACATTTTTCCATAGAAATACATTTTCGTTGACAAAATTTTTCGTATTGAAAATAAAATGTTTGACAAAAAATTTCTCATAAAAATAAAATTTTGACAGAAATTTCTATAAGAAATAAAATTCTTGTGACAAAATTTTCTAGATAGAAATTACGGAAAATTTTGACAAAATTTTTCATATCGGAAATAAAATTTTGACAAAATTGGTCTACAGAAATAAATTGTTGACAAAAATTTCTCCAGAGAAATACAAATTGTTGCACAAGAATTTTTCCAGAGAAAAAAATTTTTGGACCACAAGTTTTCTCACTAGGCAATAAAAGTTTTGACAGAAATTTTCTATAAAATACCAAATTTTGCACAAAGATTCTTCTATAGTAAATAAAATTTCTTGACAAAATTTTCCGCAGAGAAAATAAAATTTGACAAAAATTTTAGAGAAAAAAATTGTATTGACACAATTTCCTAAATAGCAATAAAATTTGTACAAAATTTTCTATAGAAAATAAAATTTTGACAAAATTTTCTATAAAAAATAAAATTTTGACAAAATTTTCTATAAAAAATAAAATTTTGACAAAATTTTCTATAGAAAATAAAATTTTGGCACAAAAATTTTCTATGAAATAAAATTCTTGACAGAAATTTTTCTAGAGAAATGAAATTTGACGAAAACTTCTTCTATAGAAATAAAATTTTCACAAAATTTTCTACAGAAATAAAGATTTTGAAGAAAAATTTTTTCTATAAAAAAAATTGACGGCAAAAATGTCTATAGAAAGTAAAACTTTGACAAAATTTTTCTATAATAAATAAAATTTTGACAAATTTTACTATAGAAATTAAAATTTTGACAAAATTTTCTAATAGTAAATAAACTTTTGGAAAATTTCTAAAATAAATAAAATTTTGACAAGAATTTTCTATAGAAAAAGAAAATTTGACAATAACTTTCTATACGAAATATAAATTGACAAATTTTTATGAAATAAAATGTTGACAGAAAGTTTCTATAGAATTAAAATTTGACAAAATTTTTCCAGCGAAATTAAAGATTTTGAAACAAATTTGTCCATTGAATTAAATGTTGACCAGACAATTTCGCAAATAAAATTAAAATTTTGACAAAATGTTTCTATAGAAACTAAAATTTTCACCAAAATTTTCTACAGAATAAAACTTTGAGCACATTTTCTATACGAAAAAAAAATTGACAAAAATTCTATAGAAATAAAACACTTTGAACAAAATTTTTTCTATAGAAATATAAATTTTGATAAAGATCTTGCATAACATTAAAGTTTTGGGCAAAATTTTATAGAAATACAAACTTTGACAAATTTTCTAATTGAAATAACATGTTGAACAAATTTTCTATAAAAAATTAAAATTTTGCAAAATTTTCTATAGAAATACATTTTCTTGATCAAATTTTCTATTGAAAATAAAAATGTTGACAAAAATTTCTAGTAAAATTAAAATTTTGACAAAAGAAAAATTAAAATTTGAGCAAAAATTTTCTATAGAAAAAAAATTTGACATAAATTTTTCTAGTATAAAGTAGAATTTTGACAAAATTTTTCTATAGAAATAGAAATTTTAGCACCGGAAAAGAAATAAATAGTTTGACAAAATTTCTATAAGTAAATAAAAACTTTGAACAAAAATTTTCTAAAGACACCGTAAAATTGTTGAAACAACATTTTCTATAGAAATAAAATTATTCGCACAAAAATTCTTTCTGATAAAATAAAATTTGACAAAATTTTCCAGAGAAATAAAATTTTGACAAAAATTTTCAATAGAAATACATTTTGAACAAAATTTTTCTATTTGAACTTAAATGTTTAACAGAAATTTCCTATAAAAATGTAAACATTTTGAACAAAAAGTTTTCCTATAGAGAATGAAGAATTTTCATCCAAAATTTTTCTTACAAGAAATAAAATTTTGACAAACATTTTCAAAAAGAAGAAAAAATTACAAAAAATTTCTCAGTAGAAACAAAATTTGAAAAGTATTCTATACAATAAGATTTTGAACATTTTCTATAGCAGTAAAATTTTGACAAAATGTTTCTATAGAATAAAATTTTGACAAAAATTTTAATTAAAATTAAAATGTTGACAGAAAATTTCTATAGAAATTAATTTTTTGACAAATTTTCTATTGAAATAAAATGTTGACAAAATTCTTAATAAAATTAAATTTGACAAAATTTTCCTATAGAAATAAATTTCCATACGAAAAAAATTTTCATAAAATCTCTATAGAGCATAAAATTTTGATAAAATTTTTCTATTAGCAAGTAAAACAATAACAATAAAATTTTCACGAAATATTTTCTTAATAGAAATAAATTTGAAGAAAATGTTCTAAGAGAAATTTTCGATAGAAAATAAACTTTTGAAAAATTTCTATAGCAATAGCATTTTGAGAAAATTTATTATAGAAATAAACATTTTTGACAAATTTTTCTTCATCTTCATAGAAATAAAATTTTTTGAAGAATTTTGTATAGCAATAAAATATTTGGAAATTTTTTTATGGAAATAAAATGTGACAAAATTTTTCTATAAAATTAAAAATTATGAACAAAATTTTCTATATAAATTATTTTGAAAATTTTTCATATAATTTTGAACAATTCTATTGAAATAAATGTTGACAAATTAATAAGAAATAAATTTTTCATAAAATATTCCATAGAAATAAAAATTTTCATAAAATCTTCTATTAGACATAAAATTTTGATAAATTTTATATACAATAAAAATAACAATAAAATTTTGACAAAAATTTATCTATCGAAATTAAAATTTTGAACAAAATTTCTATAGAAATAAACATTCTAGACAAACTTTTTTCTATAGAAATAAAATATTTGACATAAAATTTTTCACTCGTTGGTTAGCGTACTCTTGTTATTTAGTATTCTTGTAGGCATTTTCAATAAAAATAAAATTTTGGGAAAAATGTATAGCAATAAAAATATTTGGAAAATATTTCTATAGAAATAAAATTTGCGAAAATTTTCTACTAGAAATAAAATGTTGCCAAAATTTTTTATGGAAATAAAAATTTCGGTCAATTTTCTAATAGAAATAACATTTTAACAAAATTTTCCATAGAAAATAAAAGTTTTAATAAAAACATTTTTTCTACAGAAATAAGTTTTTAATAAATTTTCATAGAACATAAAATTGTAGAAATTTTTTTATGGGAAATCAAAAATTAAGACAAACTTTCTGTAGAAAATAAAACTTCTTGACATAAAGTTTCACTTTGTTTGCTAAAAGCTATCTCTTGTGCGTTTAGTATTCTTGTAGTATTTTTTTCATCGTCTTCTTGGCTGTCTGTTATGGATTAGCTAAAGCCCGTTTTTTCAATATATTTGCGTTCTTTCAGCACTTTCTTTATGTTGATACCCAGCTTTTAATTGATTCCTTTTATAAATTCAACAAAATTTGTGCATATATCATAAACAACTCATTACAACATTTATTAGTATCGTAATATAAGGTATTTCCTTCAGTCGTCAATTTCATTAAAGTGATTTTCAATGAATGTGCAAAGCCAAATAAATGGTATTTAGAAAGTTACTTTTTTATAAAAATTATATCAAAATGAATTTTTATTTGATAAATATTTATAAAAATCAATTCAAAACAAAAAAAAATCGAAATGAATTCGTTTGTTCTCTCACGTCTGTCCTTTTTTGTGCGCTACTTTTATAAAACAGAGTGGCGCCTAAATTTTTACAGGTAATGAACGAACGATGACTGATTTATCAAAATATATCAAGTATAATACACATCGCTCTACATTGAAGTGAGATAATCTCATTCAATTTGAAGTAACTTAATCATCTTCCGGATGTCGCACTTCTTTCTCGCATCTCTTTCTCACTCTTCTGAATATATACTCTTTAGCATAAAATCATAGAGATAAAAAGTATGTTTGGCAACTTGCTTTACACACTTTGCATCTACTCCCCCTGTGTGTAATTTAAAACGATTATCGCCCATAAAATTTGAGACTTATGTTCGTAAAGCAATAACAATAATAAAAAAGGGAACAACAACAAAAAATCACAATTTATTGTACAACAAACAAAACAAAAGGGATACAAGAACCAATTAACCCCTTTTTTTGTCCCTGCGCATGAAGTATCTCCAAAATAAAACCCATACAGTTACCCGTGAACATGACAATCGAAAAAAAAAATACCGGAATAAAGCAAGGCGTCGACAAAAAGACCAATTCGTCCATAGACAAACACACATAATGGGCTGGCAAGGATTCATGTTTCATGTGTATATGTATGTTTTGTTGTGCTAATTAAATGTAAATTTATTGCTTACGTGTCTAACTCTCTTGGATACGACCCTCAGCACTTTAGATTTACATTAAAACCACAATGGGAACCCTTTTGTCTGCTCTTAAAGTGAAATAAAATATTGGCCACCACTGAATGTAATCATTTTTTCATTTCCATTCTTTTGTTTGTTTTCTCTTCATTTTTCACAAATTAATATCATGATGACATTATGGCAATTATCCACCAGCTAGGGAACAGATGTGTTCTTTACCCGTCCTATTGGCGTCCTGGTGGGAGAGATTATTCTTGAGCCAGAAAATGATTGAAGAGATGATAAATGTTTATGTTGTTGTTGTTGTTTGTGACATAAAAATATTGACATCTATCCTTGAATGACAATGTCATCTTTATATCTTTTTTCTCTTTTTTTACAACATTAATTTGTAATTACGACGAGGTCATATCCTAGGGTGTTTAGCCTTTAGCCAACACCACTGGGCACACTTTTCCATTATCGGCTTTTGGACAATTAATGATCATTTTGAATTTTTAAATGTTTTGTCAATTGTTATATACTTTTAAGCCCGCTCTCTTTGCCAAGGCTTTGAAAGAGTATTATGGATCAATACTCAGTAGGGGAGTGGGACGCGTGTCTCTTTGTCCCAAAGCATGTATTGCAAAAACATTTTTAAATGTCATTCAAGTAATAACCTTGATTTGGCACTCTCTGTGTTTGAAAAACGTTGACAAACTCAACGGGGTGGGGGTCAATGTTAAAAGTAAGTCAATTCTCTATGTGTGCTCAGTGTAGAGTGTTACTGTATAGTGAGTATAAGTGAGTCTGTTTTGTGTGATCTCTCCCGTTGATCACTAAACTGTATGTGTGTGTGTTGACTTCTCCATACCAATTTCTTTGCATTTCCTGTGTGCGTGTGTGTGGGCCTTCTATGATCATTGAAGGTCATTTCTCTCTTGGCTGTCGTGTTCTATCGTCTTTAATTGTCAATGACATTATTTTAGCAATAATATTTATCAGATTTTTTTTGTTTCTTCTTTAGATTTGTCACAGCTCTCCCCAGGATGATGTCTGGCACGTGCATCTTGTCGCATTCAATGTCAAAGGATATTTTTGGTTAATAATATCGATTAGCAGCAGTGACAGCTGTAGGTTAGTTATATTTTTTAGCAAGTCGAATTGGAGAAGAATATTTCATATTTTGAAGGATAAAATTTGGAATTAAAAATTCTAATGTCTGTAGAGCTTACGAAGTTCTAGACTCACACCGTTTATGTAACATTTATAGATAATATAGATAGAAAACTATTTAAGTAAAATTTACTCATTTAAGACAAAAATATTGGCTACCACAGGAGGTAAACGTGATGAAAGTCCACAGTATCATAAATCCACAATATGGGAAACCTGTCCATTGCTGAGATAGTAGGAATATAAAGCCATCCGGTGGATCATATTCTGCATGAAATTGTTGTTGCCGAGTTATTGGACCGATTTGACATCGAAAAAAAGGGCTCCTTTTTGGGCGAAGAAACAAAGGCGATATGTAAATGGGCCCCAGGAAAATGAGCCCCAAAGCCCATGTGAAACAGGGCCACAAATGTGGGGAGACGATTTATAATGAAAAGTGAGCCCCAACAAAATATAACTGAAACATGAAAATCGACCTAAAATAAAATCAAAATCATTAAAACAAATATATGTTACTCAGTACGAATCACTTGGGAATTGCGTTAACCCAGTCCAAATTGGGAGATATTCTTAAACCCATAGGAGAATGTCTTAAACCACACGCAAAAACTAAATCTAATGCGATACAATGCTATTGAGAACAACAAAAGTGTGTATAGTTGTTTTCATTGCCAAATCCCAGAATGCCAAAATAGGTCCCACATGAAAACGAAGCACAATCCCAAAAAGGAAATTGTGCCAAAAATACTCCAACAAAATTTTAAGAAACCTTTACCAAATAAAAAATCCTATTTGAAGTTTTTGATCAAAATTTTGTAGTTAGTATGAAAAAATGTTTTTTCTTCGAAATAATTTTATTTTAGTTATTTCAGTTACTACACCCTCAAAAAAATCGCTTCTGTAAACATATGCCCCAAACACATTTTGCTTCAAGCATATATATTACCAGGATTGGTCAACAAAAAAAATTTGTTTGTAATTGTTCAAGTGGGGCATACACTGGTAGTAAAAATTTTTAATGAATTTTTCTTTGTGTGGATATATTTTTAAGGCGCCAATTGGTTACTTCCATTATTTTACTTGCAGCATACTCTCTAGGTCTCTCTTTCTAAACACATATATGTTTATAGGCTATTTCCAAATTAATATATGTTTGCATCTAAGCATATTATATTTACAAACATTTTATGTCCCAAACATAATATGTTCTAACATATACATATTAGCATATATGTCTCAAACATGTTACGCTAGTTTATGAACATTATATGCTTGCACTTAAAAATATTGTGTTAAAAAATTTGAGTTCCAAACAAATAATTTTTACACCCAAACATATGAAAAACAGTTCTTTTCGTCCGTGTACTTCTACAAAGGGGGAACTTACTTACAGTGGACTTTGGTCAAAATTTAGTATTATTATTAGTTTATTTAAAATCATAATAAATGAAATAAATGAAATAAAGGTACTAACAAAATTTTAATTCTATTGAAAATTTTCTCAAAATTTTATTTTTAAAGAAAATTTTGTCAAAATTTTATTTCTATAGAAAATTTCGTCAAAATTTTATTTCTATAGAAAATTTGTCAAAATTTTATGTCTATAGAAAATTTTGTCAAAATTTTATTTCTATAGAAAATTTGTCAAAATTTTATTTCTATAGAAAATTTTGTCAAAATTTTATTTTTATACAAAATTTTGTCAAAATTTTATTTCTTTAGAAAATGTTGTCAAAATTTTATTTTCATAGAAAACTTTGTCAAAATTTTATGTCTATAAAAAATTTTTTCAAAATTTTATTTCTATCGAAAAATTTTCAACATTTTATTTCTAATGACAATTTTGTCAAAATTTTTCTATCAAAAATTTGTCAACAAATTTTTATTTCTAAAAAAAAAAAAAGAAAACTTTGTCAAAATTTATGCTATAGAAAATTTTGTCAAAATTTTATTTTCTATAAGAAAATTTGTCAAAATTTTATTCTATAGAAAAATTTTGTCAAAATTTATTTCTTAGAAAATTTTTGTCAAAATTTCATTTCTATAGAAAATTTGGTCAAAAATGTATTTTTTATAGAAAATTTTGTCAAAATTTATTTTATAGAAAAATTTTGTCAAAATGTTATTTTTATAGAAAATTTTATCAAATTTTATTTCGTAAAAAATTTTATAAAAAAGTATGTCTATAGAAAAATTTTGTCAAAATTTTATTTCTATAGAAAACTTTGTCAAAAATTTATTTCTATAGAAAATTTTGTCAAAATTTGATTTCTATAGAAAATTTTATGAACATTTTATGTCTATAGAAAATTTTGCCAAAATTTTGTTTCTATAGAAAATTTTATCAACAGTTTATTTCTATGGAAAATTTTATCAAAATTTTATGTCTATAGAAAATTTTGCCAAAATTTTATTTCTATAGGAAATTTTGTCAAACATTTATTTTTTATAGAAATTTTTTCAAAATTTTATTTCTATAGAAAACTTTGCAAAATTTTATGTCTATGAAAAATTGTTCTCAAAATTTTATTTCTATAGAAAAATGTTCTCAAATTTATTTCTATTAGAAAATTTTCTCAAAATTTAATTTCTATCGAAAATTTTCTCAAAATTTGTATTTTATCGAAAAGTTTTGTCAAAATGTTATTTCTATTGAAAATTTTTGTCATAAAAAGAAAAAAAATTTTATTTCTATAGAAAATTTTGTCAAAATTTTATTTCTATGGAAAACTTTGTCAAAATTTTATTTCTATGGAAAATTTTGTCTAAATTTTATTTCTATAGAAAATTTTGTCAAAAAATTTTGTCAAAATTTTTATTAAAAACAAAAAGTCACGCATTTTTCAATTCGGAACATTTCAAACCTTTAAAGTCAGATTAATATCACTTAAATGATCTTTCAATTCCTTTCATCGCTTAATTTAAATGTAACTTTTAATGAAATCCAAATTTCCCATCTACCATAATCTGTTTTTTTTTTTCAGTAAAATAGATAGTTTGTTTAATTTTTCAATTATGAGTTTTTATATTTAAATTTTGATTTTTAATTGTTTTCCTGCTTATACACATATAAATGTTTTCGTAATATTTGTATGGTGACTTAAATCTAGCTGATAATATTTACAATTAAAATAAATTAACAATTAATAATAAAAAAAAATAATAAAATCGAGTATTCATAATAAAAAAGGGGGAGTTTTTTGTACAATTTTGATTTGATTTTTTCTTTTTTAGTTTTATAGCACCACGATCACATTGAGATTTTTGAGTTTTGGCTTTTGTTATCCTTTTGTTTAGAGAGACTGCAAGCAGTTCTCTTTGTTGCTCCTGTTTTGGAACCACCAACCAGCTGGAGATTTAAGCTTCAGTCTTGTAGGGTTTGAAAAGTTTGGGTTTGGGTTCTGAAACCAAACTACCGGTGTGCTGTGGTGGTGGGGACATTGAGGAGGCAGGACGTTTGGCGGAAGGCATCAGGAGACCAGCTGATGAGGGGGCAGCATTGAAATGCAAGCTGGCATTCGAGGATGAGCAGGAGGTGTTGTCATGTGGATGCAATAAAGGCAATTGAATGGGTTGTTGTTGATGTAGGGCGGGACGCAAAGGACTGAGACTGCGATCGAATACTTTGGTGTGATCCGAACCGGCGGGACTCAAAGACAAAGTGGAGGAGTGTGGTGATGACGATGATTGTAAATCCAAGGGAGGTGTTTGAGTTTTGGTGGCATAAGGACCGGCGGCAGTGGGTGGCATAACACCAAGCATGGCGGGATAAGCAGCGGCGGCAGCAGCAGCAGCCATAGGAGCAGCGGCACTCATATGTGGTGGCATTCCATGGCCCATATGTGGATGGGTGGCATGAGTGGGACGGGCGGGTAAGTGGTAAGGAGCATAACGATATTGTCCGTAGGGATTATGGCCATGGACAGGCATGGTGGGCATGGCGGAAGCCAACATAGGATTGGCAGCGGCGGCAGCAGCAGCGGCACCAGGGTAAGGACCATAAGGCATGCCCACGCTGTTAGCGGCGGCTTGCAAGATGGAAGCGGCGAAAGCGGGATCCGAGTAAACAGCAGCATAGGGCCAGGCAACGGCAATGCGTTGACGCTTGTCCTTCATGCGACGGTTTTGGAACCATACCTTAATGGTCGATTCGGGCAAATTCAATTGGGCAGCCAGCTCACAGCGACGGGGCCGGGAAACATAGTTTTCCTTGTAGAATTCCTTTTCCAAGCGGGCCAATTGATCGCGAGTGAAGGCGGTACGATAACGGCGTACTGAGGGATCAGCGGGAATTTCGCAGGAGTTGTTACGGCTGCCATTCAATGAGGTGTCTGGGCTGGAGAGGCATTCTAAAACATAAGAAAAAATAATACAAAAATTAATAAAGATTCAATTGACATTCGATTGTGTGGTAGTTTTCACTTTTTTTTTTTTTTTTTTTTTTTTTGTAATTTTTATGGTAACTTACCGGTTGGTGAGGGTGGTGGAGTTTGTGGTTTGCCATATTGGCCGGACATTAAGTCCACAACCAAGGGTTTTTGATCGTTGGATTCATGATGTAGATTATGATGGTTGTCCATGGTGTATGATCTGTATCCTTGCATGTTTGTGTTTTTATGCTTTGTTTTTAGGTAGATTATGTGAATTTAGTTTTCTTCAAATTGCTTTCAATTGGCACTTTTCACTTTCACAAATATTGTTTTTGCATTTATGAGTATTTTCTCTTTCTCTCTTTTTTTCAATTTAAGAACAGAATTTAATTTTTAATGGAGATATTTTTTTAAACAAAATTATCTAAAAATATTTGTTTTGTTAATGTTTTCTCTCTTCAAATTGATGCTGATGTTATTTGTTAGAATGCTACAGCTCAAGTGTGCCTTTCTCAGTCAACAGAGGGTGTTTTTATACCAAAGTCAGGCGAGCGGAGTAAGCGGAGTGTCTAACTAAGAAGTTAAAGGCGTGCTCTTGTGAGCAAGCAAAAAGGGAAATACACCACACACACACATACACATGCAAACTAACATATCACTGTAGCATCAAATGCCTGCCATCATAGCCTGTGTAAACCAACCAATAAGCAACAACAATTATATATTAAAGAGAGGTATACACAAATTGACTTGTCACTTCAAAATTGTCCACATGCACACACACACACTAACACACCCATTTTAACATTACAACTACAATAACAGCTCTGTCTCTCCGCTACAACTAAAAGGAGAGTAAGGTATTTGTTGTAAGAGAGTTCCGACTAATAATGAAGTGTAAATTTGAGAGACCAGTGGGTGGTTTTACATTTTCGGGCGATTCTTAACACAGTTA
>PGFW01002608.1:22925-33045 GCA_003123925.1 Haematobia irritans
TAGGGGGTAAGAGAGAGATTTATTGCGTGCGGAAATAAACTAACCAAGCTGTTACTATGGGTACCTTGTTGGAAGAGAATTTCCAACAGCTTTGCCTGGCATGCTCTCAAGTCTGCTGTAATTTGGGCCTGAGTCAAGAATTTGAATAAGTTAAGAAAATCTCGGCTTGGTTTGCCATACAGAGCATCACGTCTCGCAATAATGGTCAGCCCGCAGTGGGTTTGTTCCTAGTCAATAATAATTGCTTTCCTTACCGCAATGTAAAAATGCTTACTCGCAATTTTTGCTCTACATTATGAATATATGAAATAAAGTTTTGTTGTTTATGTTATTTACAAAAATCTGGTTAAAATGTAAGGCGATCGGAAAAGTAAAATGAAAATAATTAAAATCGCCGATTTATGAGCACACTTACTTGAGCACGATGTTACTAAATTACACTATTAATATACACGCAGCAAAAAAAATTAAAACTGTGTTGGAAAAAACCTTTAATGCAATACGTTGTTCTTTGCCAAGATTTTGTTTTTTTGTGTTCTTGAAGAAAAGTTGAGAAATAAATAAATTATGTCGAAGCATAGTCGATTCGTTCACAATCAAGTCGTTTAATGGTTCTGGAAAACTGAAAGGCCAAATATTGACACATTTTGAGTTGTGTGGTAAACTTTTAGATAGAGATACCGTGGATGTCAATGCATCTTGAAAAAGTTTTAGGTTAATTGGCGTGGTCCGTCAAAAAATAACTCTATCCGAAATTTGAAGAAAACTTGTACCATAAATCTACCGAAGTTAAAGAAAAATATTTTGATGATTGTTGATCAAATTTTTGGGTTAGTAAAAAAAGTGTTTTTTTTATTCGAAAGAAATGTTTTTATTGAATTTAGAGAAAAAATTTGGCAAAAATTGTATTCTTAATAAGAATATTTTGTCCAAAATTTTCAATATTTCTAGTAAAAATTTTAAATAATGTAGTCTTACTGTCATCAAGAAACAACGTATACAGTCATGCAATTATATTTTAGAGTATAGTTTTGGGTACTCCTCACAAGTCGATGTAAAGAAAATTTATGTAAAAGAAACTTACCATTTCAGGTCAGCATTTGCACCAATAAACAACTTTTGGAAAAAGAATAATGAAATTTACATAAGTTCCCCAAGCTTTAAAAATGTTCGACATTGACAACTAGCTACGATATTACATTTTTACTACGAAACCTCTGATAAGAAGAGTCTTTGATACCAACCGAAATGGAGTGTGTTTTTTGGAATAAAACATATATTTTTGTTTGTTTTGTAACAAAAATTTTCATGTAGAAACTGATGGTATCACAATGGGCTGAATAGTCCAAGTGAACCCGAAATATTGAGTTGCCACTATAACTAACATTTCAGAGTGTTTCAAAGCTTCACTAAGTGGTTTCACTGCAATGTGAAACGCCGTTCGGACTCGGCTATAAAAAGGAGGTCATTGAGCTTAACATAGAATAGGGCAGCACTTAGTGGTGTTTTTTGAAGAATTTTTTTCTTTTAGTGTAAATATTTGGAAATTAATTATTAGTAACGTTGCCCTTTAAGTCTATATATTTACTAATACAATTTAGTAATTTTATTCTTCTGCTTTTATCATTGCTATTTTGAATGTCATTGCTTTTTTGCACGCGGGTTCAATAAACCCAATAAAATGTTGCAACCAACAGCATGGGGTCATTGCCAAGGGAAATGGCATATGTCTGTAACTCGGACGATGTAACTCAAATTGCACAAAAAAAGTAAACATAAATAATAAATTAATTTAACTTGTAGAGAAACAAAGATGGTTACTTATAACTTGGGCTGAGTTCAACAATGCAATGCCTTACCATATATGACGAAAAGGCGACAATTCAAAAGTTGTCAATAAAGGTCGCTATACTCAGTGCGATTTATTTTTTTTTTTGCTATTTATCCTATTTTATTTCAATACGAGACGATTCGAAACTGTTGATAATATCCCAAAAGAAAAGGTGTGCAATTCGGTAGTTGCAAGCACACAGAAAAAAAAATTCCGTAGTTAAACTAACTCTAAATTTAACTTATTTTTATAGTGGAAAAAATTTATTTGCTAATAGTTAAATTTTATTATTTTTATCGAAATTTTCCACACCTTAATGAAATCTTACTTTTTTAAGTATGTCTCAAAAATTGTTATGAACTAAACGTGAGCTATAAAGTTCAATGACCGTACACAATAGTTCAATATGAACTAAACAAAAGAAGATTTTTCGTAACGATTCCCAAAAATAGTAAGAATGAACTAGTGTATGGTTAAAATGGTCATGATTTGGCGCCAATGATTTTCTTCTTTACTTTTAGTTAATTTTTTCTTCTATGAGAGGATGTAATTTCGTGAACTGCAGTTAAAAAGTACAACAGGGCTTTAAAATTTCCTGGTTTTAACAACGCTTTGTGGAAATCTCAAAATGTGGAGCAAAATTTAGTTCAATTTTCGTGCGAGGTAGTTCATTCTTCCTAGATAAAAAATAATAAAATTCACCCACTAGCAAATAAATTTTTTCCAATAAAAATAAGATAAATTTAGAGTTAGTTTAACTACGGAAATTTTTTTCTGTGCACAAAAATCCCCAAATTTATGGAAACTTCCCACCAAATCCCCAAGTCCCGAACTCAGAAAATTCGTTCCCATTCACGGAAAAATATCCCCGATTTGGAAAAAATTCCCAATACTGGCAACACTGGCAACCTTTAACTTTGTCATTCCGTTTGTCGTGGCGAAATTCTGAGTCGATCTGAGCATGTCCGTCCGTCCGTCCTTCTGTTGAAATCACGCTAACTTCCGAACGAAACAAGCTGTCGACTTGAAACTTGGCACAAGTAGTTGTTATTGATGTAGGGCGGATGGTATTGCAAATGGGCCATATCGGTCCACTTTTACGTATAGCCCCCATATAAACGGACCCCCAAATTTGGCTTGCGAGCCCTCTAAGAGAAGCAAATTTCATCCGATCCGGCTGAAATTTGGTACATTGTGATAGTTATTGGTCTCTAACAACCATGCAAAAATTGGGTGACATCGGTCCATAATTATATTTAGCCCCCATTTAAACCGATCCACCGATTTGGCTTGCGGAGCCTCTGAGAGAAGCAAATTTTATCCGATCCGGCTGAAATTTGGTACATGGTGTTAGTATATGGTCTCTAACAACCATGCAAAAATTGGTCCACATCGGTCCATAATTATATATAGCCCCCATATAAACCGATCCCCCGATTTGACCCCCGGAGCCTCTTGGAAGATCAAACTTCATCTGATTCAGTTGAAATTTGGTACGTGGTGTTAATATATGGCCTCAAACTCCCATTGGCAAAAATTGGTAGATATCGGTCCATAAACATATATAGGCCCCATATAAACCGATCCCCAGATTTGACCTCCGGAGCCCCTTGGAAGAGCAAAATGCTTCCCATTCGGTTGAAATTTGGTACGTGATGTTAATATATGGTATCCAACAACCATGCAAGAATTGGTTCCTATCAGTCATAATTATATATAGCTCTCATATAAACCGATCCCCAGATTTGACCTCCGGTGCCTTTTGGAGAAGCAAAATTCATCCGATTCGTTAGAAATTTGGTACGTGGTGGTAGTATATGATATTTAACAACCATGCCAAAAGTGGTCCATATCAGTCCATAATCATATATATAACCCCCATATAAACCGATCCCGAGATTTGGTTTTGGAGCCTCTTGGAGTAGCAAATTTCATCCGAGTGAGTTGAAATTTGGTACATTGTGCTAGTATATGGCCGTTAACAACCATGCCTAACTAGGTCCATATCGGTCTATAGTTATATATAGCCCTCAGATAAATCGAGTCCCAATCACACAAAAATTGGTCCATATCAAGTTCATAACTGTTTATAGCCCCCATATTTCAATTCTGGCTCCCTACGTACCGCGCAAAAAGTCCATATCGATTCATAATTATTTGTAGACTAACTCACAATTTAGAAAACGATGTTAAGAAGTTTTAAGATACCACAACCCAAGTAATTCGATTGTGAATGACAGTCTTTCGTATAAGTTTCTACGCAATCCATAATGGAGGGTACATAAGATTCGGCCTGGCCGAACTTACAGCCGTATATACTTGTTTGGATTATTATCGATAGTTTCGTATCGTCTCGTAGTGGAATAAAATCGGAGACGGTACGAAACTATCGATAATATTCCAAATGGTTATGTAACTATTCTCTGATCATTACATCCAATCATTACAAACACTTGAATAGAAAATATTATACAAAAACTATGGTATAGAGTGTAAAAATCTCATCCATCAAATATTTCCTAAAGAAAGATGACTGTTAAGTTCATTTACATATATTTTGAGTAGTATATATGTATATGTATCCAACATGTCAATATATGGACATACTCCTCCTTTGGCCAGTGATTGTCAGCCTCTGCATTCATTCATTTAGTTCATGGGGCAGACAGACCGACCATCAAGCAAATATAGGGGGTCATTCACAAAATAAACAAGAGATTGCTGGCAATAAAAAAAACAAAGTCTGCTTTAAAAAGTCATCGAATGCAGAAATTAAATATTCTAAAAGTTAAAAAAAAAAAACAAAAAAGGGAATTTTACACAAAATTTATTTTCGTAATATTTTTTACCGATTTCAAGGAAATTCAATTTAAAGAAAAATAATGATACAGAAAATAATTAGGACTACAGTTTCCTGTTATCTAAAATTAAAATAAAATAAATATTATTTTTAAACTAAATGTAATTCAATTAGGAGAAATTGAAATTAATCACCCTTATTCCTCCCTTATTCCTGAAGTCGCCCTCGCCGTCGCTTTTTGTCGCTTTTCGTCTGTTGCCACTAATTGGTATTCCGTTCGACGATATATTCTGCTATCGATGAAAATCGGTATTATATTGTTCAAATATTTATTCCAGCTTCCACTCTTTGAGGAACTCATATTCTATATCAAGGAGTCCTGAGCTGATCACGATCACAAATCTATTGATATCTAAATGCCCTATTTATACTAAATTGACAAAGATCTGTATATATACCCTCAAAAAAAATGCTTCTGTAGCATATACCCCAAACACATTTTGCTTCAAGCATATAGATTTTTAGGATTGGTCCAAACAAAATATTGTTTGTATTGTTCAAACATATTATGTTTCACCTTAGGGCATACACTGGTAGTAAAAATTTTTTAATGAAATTTTATTTTTATATATTATTTTATATATTTTTAAGGCGCCAATTGGTTACTTCCATTATTTTACTTATAGCATACTCTCTATTTCCAAATTAATATATGTTTGCATATAACCATATTATATTTACAAACATTTTATGTCCTAACATATTAACATATATGACCCAAACGTGTTATGCTAGTTTATGAACATTATATGCTTACACTTAAAAATATTGTGTTAAGAATTTTGAGTTGCAAACATATAATTTTTACACCCAAACATATGAAAAACAGTCTTTTTCTTCCGTGTAGTAGTTATGGTCATCACATTCACATCATAGAAAAGAAAACTGCACAATTAAAGTAAACGTGTTGATTTTTATATTCTCCACCATATTAACTATGTCATTCCGATTGTAACACATCGAAATATTGCTCTAAGACCCCATAAAGTATATATATATTCTGGGTCGTGGTAAAATTCTGAGTCGATCTGAGAATGTCCGTCCGTTCGTCTGTTGAAATCACGCTAACTTCCGAACGAAACAAGCTATCGACTTGAAACTTGGCACAAGTAGTTGTTATTGATGTAAGTCGGATGGTATTGCAAATGGGCCATATCGGTCCACTTTTACGTATAGCCCCCATATAAACGGACCCCCAAATTTGGCTTGCAGACCCTCTAAGAGAAGCAAATTTCATCCGATCCGGCTGAAATTTGGTACATGGTGTTAGTATATGGTCTCTAACAACCATGCAGAAATTGGTCCACATCGGTCCATAATTATATATAGCCCCCATATAAACCGATCCCCCGATTTGGCTTTCGGAGCCTCTAAGAGAAGAAAATTTCATCCGATCCGGCTGAAATTTGGTACATGGTGTTAATATATGGTTTCTAACAACCATGCAAAAATTGGTCCATATCGGTCCATAATTATATATAGCCCCCATATAATCCGATCCCCAGATTTGATCTCCGGAGCCTCTTAGAGGAACAAAATTCATCCGATCCGGTTGAAATTTGGTACATGGTGTTGGTATATGTTCTTTAACAAACGCGCAAGAATTGGTCCATAATTATATATAGCCCCCATATAAACCGATCTCCAGATTTGAACTCCGGAGCATCTTGGAGGAGCAAAATTCATCCGATCCGGTTGAAATTTGGTACATGGTGTTGGTATGTGTTCTCTATTGACCATGCAAAAATTGGTCCATATCGGTCCATAATTATATATAACCCCCATATAAACCGTTCCCCAGATTTGAACTCCGGAGCATCTTGGAGGAGCAAAATTCATCCGATCCGGTTGAAATTTGGAACGTGGTGTTAGTATATGGCCGCGACAAAAATTGGTCCATATCGGTTCACAATCATGGTTGCCACTCGAGCCAAAAATAATCTACCAAAATTTTATTTCTATAGAAAATTTTGTCAAAATTTTATTCCCATAGAAAATGTTGTCAAATTTTATTTCTATAGAAAATTTTGGCAAAATAGAAAATTTTGTCAAAATTTTATTTCGATAGATAATGTTGTCAAAATTTTAATTCTATTGAAAATTTTGTCCAAATTTTACTTCTATAGAAAATGTTGTCAATATTTTATTTTGTCAAAATTTTATATCTATAGAAACTTTTGTCAAAATTTTATTTCTATACAAAATTTTGTCAAACTTAATTATATACGTATTTAATCGGCCTTTTTTAGTTTAATATATACTACGTATGGACTACCTTGCAATTTAGAAGACGGTGTTAGGAAGTTTTAGGATACCTTGCCATCGGCAAGTGTTACCGCAACCCAAGTAATTCGATTGTGGATGACAGTCTTCAGTAGAAGTTTCTACGCAATCTATTGTTGTAGGGTACATAAGCTTCGGCCTGGCCGAACTTACGGCCGTATATAAAGGGTGATTCTTTTGAGGTTAGGATTTTCATGCATTAGTATTTGACAGATCACGTGGGATTTCAGACATGGTGTCAAAGAGAAAGATGCTCAGTATGCTTTGACATTTCATCATGAATAGACTTACGATCTGCCACAACGTCGAATTTTCAGTGAATGGGCCCTAGAAAAGTTGGCAGAAAATCCAGCTTTTTTATCGACAAATTTGTTCAGCGATGAGGCTCATTTCTGGTTGAATGGCTACGTAAATAAGCAAAATTGCCGCATTTGGAGTAAAGAGCAACCAGAAGCCGTTCCAAGAACTGCCCATGCATCCCGAAAAATGCACTGTTTGGTGTGGTTTGTTACGCTGGTGGAATCATTGGACGCGTATTTTTTCAAAGATGCTGTTGGACGCAACGTTACGGTGAATGCGATCGCTATCGTTCGATGCTAACAAACTTTTGTTGCCAAAAATGGAAGAACTGAACTTGGTTGACATGTGGTTTCAACAAGATGGCGCTACATGCCACACAGCTCGCGATTCTATGGCCCATTTTGAGGGAAAACTTCGGAGAACAATTCATCTCAAGAAAATGGACCGGTAAGTTGGCCACCAAGATCAATCGCGATTTGACGCATTTAGACTATTTTTTTTGTGGGGCTACGTCAAGTCTAAAGTCTACAGAAATAAGCCAAGCAACTATTCCAGCTTTGGAAGACAACATTTCCGAAGAAATTCGGGCTATTCCGGCGAAATGCTCGAAAAAGTTGCCCAAAATTTGACTTTCGCGAATGGACCACCTAAGACGCAGCCGCGGTCAACATTTAAATGAAATTATCTTCAAAAAGTAAATGTCATGGACCAATCTAACGTTTCAAATAAAGAACCGATGAGATTTTGCAAATTTTTATGCGTTTTTTTTTTTTAAAAAGTTATCAAGCTCTTAACAAATCACCCTTTACTTGTTCCATTTATTTTTAATAGAAACCCTTCATTTTCACCAAACTTAGATAATATAAATCATTTCCAAGTCAAATTTATCATTTATTATTTTTACATATAGGTGAGTATTAAGTTCGAGTTTAGCCGCTAAAATCGCTAAAGTGAAAACTAAATCAGTAAGAAAAATGCATGAAATTATACATATTTGTTGCAAATTTTATTATAACATGATGGGGAAAAGCCCAAAGCAAATTTCCACAAAGTTTGTATTCCTTAAAATGGATTATTAAAGAAAAGTAATCGTGAAAAAAATGACGTTTTTAGCGGCTAAACTCGAACTTAATACCCACCTTATTACGCAAATAATTAATATTCAGTTTTGCACATCAGTTGATTGTTTTCTTTCACGATGATTCTTGTGCCATTGATCTCAGCGTCGTCGCCGTTTGTGTAGTTTTGGAAGCTTTTATTGTCCTTGAATATATATCCAAATTTTTTCCCGCGTAAAATTAAATATTTTTTCTTGATTTCCGATATAGAATTGCATCAGAATAAAAATATTTTAAACCGAAAAAAATTAAATTCATTTTTTGCACATCAGCTGATTGTTTTCTAGTGATATCGGCCTTTTATTACTGAAAATTGGTACAAAAAGTAATCGTCGTCTCGTCGTCGCCACTTCACAGGAACACCAAATGAATAACAAGACGACTTAAAAGCGACGGCGAGAGCGAGGGCGACTTCAGGAATAAGGGTGAATATCAAAAATTAAAAAAAATAATAATGAAACGAGCTATTTTAAATATTGAATTTTATTTATTGGTTAAGTTAAAAATTTATATTTAGTTTTTATTAGTAACTTAGATTACAATTTACGATTATGATTAGTCATTTAGGCTTCCTGCTCAACTATTGGATGTAAATTTATATTTCATGTTAGCCTGATACCGAAACAGGCAATTGACGTCCAAATGCATTATATCTAATTATACAATTATTTTTCGAGCTTTATGGACAGATATAGATTAAGGAACATGGTCAATAGAGCCATTGAAAATTTAATTTTTATTGTGCAAATGCAATATTATATTATATATTAATTTAGTTTAACTTTAAAAAAATCGACAAGTAAGGTCTTCTGATATTGCTTCCGCCGTGTTTAGTTAAACTGGCCTAGATTTTAAGCCCATAACAATCTAATGCCAGCAATAACTAAATTTTTCTTTACTACATCGCCGTGTGTCTTTAGTGTTTTCTCCATTTTTACGAATATTACATCCAATCACTTACTTCTGCAATTGAACAACTTTTTTACGACAAATACAGTGGACATGTGTAGAAAATCTATTAATTGATTTTTTCTTAATCCCTTTTGCGAAAAGCAGTGGAACAAGGTCGTTTCATGACCGTATTTTTAGTGCACAGAAAAAAGTAAACTGTTTTATGGGGAACATAAACTACACTGTGCGAAGATTGAACTAAAACTTTCTCCACTTTTTTATGTCCCGCATAGAAAAAAATTTTCTCCGATTAAATCTCGAAATGATTTGATCCAATCAATTTTGAAATTTAAATTGCTTCAATCCCGAAAATGATAGTACAAATCACAGAATTAATTAGAAACAAAAAAATATACTTGATCAAACAATTAATTAATTTCTTCGGCACTAATTGGTTCAATTAAAAATTTTGTTGATTCTGGTCGCTAAACTCAATTAATTTTTTATTGAGGCTATCAAATATTTATAGTATTATTATGTACGTATTTATAAATATTTTACCTGTAGATGAAATACTTTTCTTTTAATTTTATAAGAGTTTATACTTTCTCATGAATATAGTTCGATTCTTTCTTTGTATTTAAGTCAATATATTATGAAACAAATTATATCCGAACAAAATTGTCAATTATATTTTTAATTAGAAATACGTTTTATTTAATTTTACTCTTAATTGGGACAATTAATATTTTAATTAAAAACTTAAATTTTTTGGAATCGTTATCTTAACTGACTTTATTTTATTTGATTAAAAAGTTCAAATTTTTAATTGGTGAT